>JAHBCN010000968.1:0-137887 GCA_019359885.1 Listronotus oregonensis
GTAGTGTCAATGATTGCTAATATAGCCCTAGCCGCTAAATCAAAAAATAATTATCAATAAAACTTAATTTTAACTTTATTCATAAAATGTATCTTGTGTCTTCGTGTACTCGGATTTTTAAAATTAGGTAGCGAGTTAACGTTAGAAATGTTACAAAAAGTTTTGTCTTAGATTAAGGTTTTAATATGAAAAAGTGCTAAACGTTTTGTATTATAAAAAATGTGCTTTTTCGTACTTTAGATTACCAAAATGCAAGAGTTAGGAGCAAGATATTCTTTTTTTTTTGCCTTTTCCAAAAAGGATAAAATAAGTTAGGGGTGGTTTCTACATTTAGTGTGGGGTGGGAAGGGCAAATGTCATAAAAAAATAAAAAGGTCCAGAAATTTTAAAAACTTGTATTATACATTTTTTAGCAAATAAAGATAATTTCTCATACCAAAGACAATTGTAGTTATCATAAATACAATTGTCTTTGCTAATACTTAATTTAATATGGTTAAAAATTCCACACTGTATAACTAACTTATTGTCCATTCCTAAAGTTATTTTAAACCTATGAGTAAATATTAAACTAATATATTCAACCTATTAAATATTATTATTAATAATAATAAACTATATAGGCAAGTTTTAAATTAAACCAATTTTTTCTTAAAAATGAAAGAGCTGCCTGTCGATACTTAATTTCTTGAAAATACTGTTATTCTTCTTAATTCAGTATTTCAGCTTGGTAAATTTTAATAAACTTTACCAAAATCTTCTCCATTCTAAAAGCGATGGGATTAACTATAAGAAAGCCTTAATTCAAGTTTTATTCAAGAAAAGTTTTGAAAACCCTTCTGTATTGCGACTTGACAATATTTCCATCGGGCCGCTGAATTTCTCATTTCACAAAACACCAACTTAGTCGAAGGGGTTATTTGAAATGTCTCTTATTTTCAGTTAAAAATAGATTGCAGCCCTGATAATGAAACACACCGACACATTAACAATACCGCTACAGTTACAGAATACGCTACAAAATTCAAAGAGAAACATTAACTTTATTCGACAAAGAGAATGCTGAATATTTACTTTTTTGCTAGTTTACAAATAAATTAATTTTTTTGACCAGTGTTTTTGTTTCCAAAAGAATGACGAGAGGCAAGGAAGATGTTATTAGCGGCAAGGTTACGTTTTCTTCTAAAGCGAAGCAAGTAGCACTTTTATTAAAAATGACATTTTTTTACTACATTGAAACAGTATATTAACTGCTAGTTTGATGGTGTACTTTTAATAATAATATATACAAGGTGTCCCAGAATATGTGGGCAATCTCCCAAAATCTAATAGAAAACCTAAAAATATTACGACTAGTTCCCATATACCTTTTTCCTATGACACTCCCCTACGGAGATACAGGTACATAACGGACGACCCTGAAAATCGTATTTTTTTAAATAATTTTTAAAATACTAGGCGTAATTTAATATTTTTTTAATATGATGGTTACTAGATAGGTCTTCTTAAAATGAATCCATTAAATCATATTTGGCTTATTTAGTTTGCCAGGGACGGCCTAGCTCTGACACAATAATAACAAATTTTTTAACACCCTGTATGATAAAGGCTCAATATTATTATTTTTGAATAGCTTTAACCTTAAACTAAAAAAAAGGTATTCTTGATTGACATCGATAAAATCAACTCTTTACGAGAAATAAAATATCATGGTGGGTAATTTTTTTTACATTATACAGGGTGTTTTCTAGTTGTACGTCACTAATCGGGGAACCAATTTTTAGGTCCATTTTAAGAAGAAAACTTTATATGAACGTATGTCCTAAACGTCTTAACTTTTAAGAAACGATGGTAAAATTTTCAATAATAAATCATTTATTATTAATATATGTAATACCACTTTAGATATTTTAATAAAATTTGGCATAAATATACTATGTATCAAAAAGCATTTTTAAGTGTACCCCATTTTTTTAAATTTCTACCAATTGGCAAATAAAAAAAAAATGTTATACAGTAAAAAATGCTTCTTGATACAAAGTGTATGCTAAATTTTATTAAAATATCTAAAGTGGTATTACAAATATTAATAATAAATGATTTATTTTAAAAAATTTACCACCCTGTATCTCAAAAGTTAAGATGTTAAGGAGATAGGTTCATATGAAGTTTTTTTTCTTAAAATAGACCCAAAAATTGCCTTCTTAAATATTGACGTACAATTAGAAAACACCCTGTAGAATGTAAAAAAATTACCAAACATAAAATTTGATTTCAAACAGTTGATTTTATCGATGTCAATCAAGCTACCTTTTTTTTTAGTTTTTTAAAAATAATACAAAGTATATATATATATATATATATATATATATATATATATATATATATATATATATATATATATATATATATATATATATATATATATATATATATATATATGCTAAATTTATATATATATATATATATAAATGGTATATACAAATATTAATAGTAGTAAAAAAATGTCATTTTTAATTTGCTTCTTGTTTCGCTTCAGGAAACAAACGTAACCTTGCCGCTAATAACATCTCCCTTCCTCTTAGCAAAATGTTATTTCCCGAAGCACTTTCTAGAAAAAAATAAAACTTGACAAAAAAAATAATTTATTTGTAAACTAGCAAAAAAGTGAATGTTTAGCATTTTCTTGGGAAACAAATTTTATTTCGGGAAGTACTGGTAATCGACAAATAATCCTTGCCATTTGTCCAAAAAGGAATATTAATGACTCCTAAATCAAAGCAAATTTCATTTTTATTAAATACACGTTTTGAAATGAGAATAAATTAAATGTAAAAACAGCATTTATCGAAAATGTATAAACGATAGGTATAGGCACCCATGCACCATCTGAAAGAGAAAATAATTTGCTAGTGTGTGGGGTAAAAAAGGCAAGGTATTTCATTTAAAATAACAAAGTTGCCGCCATTTGAATTTCTGAAAAAGTAAAATAATTTTTAAACACTCTGTAAGATATTTGATTTTAATGTGAAATATGCATGACATGGCAAACTGGCCTTTATGTTGTACCAAATTTTAATGACGTAGAATTAATAGTTTTTAAATAAGATTAATTTAATTGCACCTTTGCTTTTTTTTTAAATCAAATATCTCACAAATAAATAATGTTAGACACTTGGTATTAATTATAAGGTTGAGTTATTTTTAATGTAAAATTCAAAAACACCATAAAATATATGCCAAGCTTTTGAAAATGGTTTTTATTATTCCTACAGACGATCTATAATTTAAAGAAAAAAAGATTTTTTTCTTAGAGGAACAAAAACTATATTTACCATAAAAACTCTTACCAGAGTGAGTTACCTTTTTAATACAATCAACACAATGGAAAAGCAACATGCCTTGGCACACATACATCTTACTTTAAAACTAGTTATATAAAAATTTGATCTATTTTAGATCAAAAAACGCATATTTGATGAAAGAATTTTTAAACTTTTTTTTTGACGTTAGCCAACAAAGTAATAAACTTAGGCAGCCCCAGTGGTAATGCTTTCTGTTAAACCATAAAATTAAATGTCGTTTATATTGGAAAGAAGATAAATTGAATAGTTATAATAAGATGTTTTTAAATTTAGGATGTCGATATTGATAAACGATACTAATGGAAAAAACAAAAATAAAATATTAAAACTAAAAAATGTGAATTCATAAAACCCAGACATGTCGACATCGCCGATTCCCTCCTTCTCTGTCACTAGAAAGCAAGGGAGCGTCGTGAAAATTGGTATTAAATCATGATTGATTGTTTTTAATGTAATTAGAAAAAATATAAAAATCATATAGTAATAGGTAGGTTCAGCACACAGGTCTACTACCCTCCCCCGTCACAGGAGCGGAGAAAAGCATAGGGATTCAATTTCCCATTAATTTTTGTGAGTATTGTGAAAATTGAAAAATTTTGGTATTTGATAAAAAGTACACCAACTGCCCCCTTCAATCCTGTCGTTAAAGTCAGGAGAAAATGGTGCAATTGGAATGAAAATACCTGTTTAAGTTTTTTTATTAATTAATTTAATTGATTATAATGATTCATCCGTTTTTTTATCATATCCAGATACCAGAGCACACGCTCTTGAACAGCTAAAATTCCTACCCAATTCAAATGGTAAAAAGTTTATTTGTAGCGTTTAATATAAGTACCTTTAAAAAAACCATAATATTAAAATTGCAAAAAAAATCTAATACAGTTTCCAAAATTTTTAACACAACCAAAACACCTCTATTAGTCAATAAACAATAAAACGTAGTTAAACGGATTCTATGCCACCAGTGTGAATAAGTGCATATAAACCAAACCTCTGGAAACTCATAAAAGTGACTGTAAGAGAAACGTCGTATTTTGTGATTTATCTGAACATACATTTAAACTAGTTATGAGATCCACCAGCAAAACACCAAAATCCTTAACAGATTAAATAATTGGTATTAATACTAGTCCTAGAAGTGGTCCACATTTTCTGTAAACCTAATTCAATAAATAAAAGAAACTACATAAAAAACTTTAGCTCAATTTATAACTCATTTCTAAAACACGAAACACACAGATGCAAGCAACGTTTCTCAAGGTCACTCTTTTTTAACTATAACTGGATACCTTTTGTAATATTTTTTCTTGCTTTATTATTCACTCTTATAAACAAAGATATATATTTCTCACCACACTTACTGTGCTTTGCTATTTTGTTTTTTTTTCCATTAAAATCGTATAATTAAACTATATGTTCTCTGCTTGGTCCTTCTTGATGAGGAACTCATGCTGACTGATTGATTAATCTGTCTTTATCATATCGGATATTATTTAACTCTCAAACAAATATAGTTTACACGCACGAAAGATTTTCAAAATGCTTAAATTATTATATCACTAACAATAACTAAGATACAACATTGCGAGGTAGTTTTAGGCATTCTTGCCATTTTTCTCTAACAGGGAATTGGGGTATTACTGTCTGTCATCCTTATAATAATATACGCAGTCTGAGCTATTATAATATCGAGACAGGCTCGGGATTGACAAGAAAACGCCGGATGAATTTTTAAATAATTAAAATCAATTAATTTTATTAATAAAAAAGCTCAGACAGGTTTTTTGATCCCAATTGCATTATTTCCTACTGACTTTAGTGACAGGATCGAAGAAGGGAATTGGTGTACTTTTAATCAAACATCAAAAATTTTTAGTTTTCACAATGCGCACAAAAATTAATGGGAAACTGATCCCCTCTGCTCTTTTTCGCTCCTGTGGCAGGAAAGAGAAGTAGAGCAGTAAGGTGAACGTATACATATTACTATCAAGGAAGTTTAAAGGTGTATGGAAGCCCAATACTGTAGAACAAAATTGTCCAGGCGTGCAGGGCAGCGGGAATAGGGGGGTTGGTCCCGCGGAGTTTGCGCAATGAATAGAAGGTCAGAGCCGGACTTCCATAATTCTTTGTTACTATCTATAAAGTTGACATCATCAAATTTAAGCATTCACATATTTTTGCACAAAATTGTTGGTTATTAAACGATACTACCATAGAATATTTAAAATTATTGTGTAATATTGGATTTTATATCATCTGATATAATATGGAAAGAATAGATGGCGCCACTTTACAGCCTTCTATTTAAATGGTCGATATTTTTGGGAGTTTTGTATTTTTACCAAAAATCTTTGTAAATAAATAAAAACACGATTTTTTTAAATAAATTTCAAACATTGTATGATAGTTTCATGTACTTATCACCAATTTTGTGATAAAAGAAGGGCAAGATAGTGTAAATGAGCTTAATCTAATCCTAAGATTGTGGTTGTACATTAAAAAGTGAAAATACTTTTCACTAATAACAAACATTCATGAGACAGAATAACAGTGGTTAAAAATGTTTAGTAACTTTAGTACCTGGGTATCCATTGTAACAGTAACCGTTAATCCGTTAAATATTATGTCTCTACAGTATGTCGAGCTTAAAAAGTTGATAATGTAAGTTTAAGAAACCAAAAATCTAATTTCTTTTTAAACAAATACAGAAAAAGCAAAAAAGGAACTTTAACATAAAATTGTACTTGCTTTCATTCAATTGAAGGGACCTGTATATATTAAAATTTGCCTGGTCAGCCCAGTAATTAACAATTTTGATCCTTTAAAAGAATGTACTAAATTATTAAATGAAATAAAACTACCTTAATGTAAACATTATTTCTTTTTAATAATCCACAGAAATACACAAACATTGTGGAAATCATCTAAAAGATAGTTAAAATTGCCTTACTTTTCTCACTGCCAT
This sequence comes from Listronotus oregonensis, assembly GCA_019359885.1. Classification (NCBI taxonomy): domain Eukaryota; kingdom Metazoa; phylum Arthropoda; class Insecta; order Coleoptera; family Curculionidae; genus Listronotus; species Listronotus oregonensis. The sequence continues at coordinate 6,334 of JAHBCN010000968.1, forward strand.
TTCCTATGAAATTTTCATTTTCTATTATTCATAATTGATATATTATTATTTATTCGGTTACCTAACGTTACGCCTCATAAGAAGCACCTAATTTAAATATAAGAAATACTTACCTAAAGTAAAAATGCCTGTTATGTTACCCTTATATTTGCAAGACAAAACCATACAACTCTAGTCATTTTTGTTACGATATTATAAGTAACAAACAATAAACACAAAATTATAGTCACAATTTAATAAACACTGATCACTAAAATAAGAAGGTTTTTATCAATCCAAAAAATTTCTGCAACCACAAAATATAATCACACAAAAGCAAAACAATCGAAAACTAATACGGCTCTCATATAAAAGTATAATGTTAGTGCCTAACTACACACTGATTTATCAGTGTGTAAGTAGGGCAACACATTAAATTATTTTGTGAAATTTCGTTATTGCGCAAAATCGGCGGGGCTAACTCTGACAGTTAATTTCATACTGGGCTGGACATTTTTTGATCGAATGGACCATAGCATTGGGCTTCCATACACCTTTAAACTTCCTTGATTACTATATAATTCTCATATTTTCATCCACGATGATATTCCACGACGCTCCCCTCCTTTCTAGGTACAGGAAGGAAGGGAATCGCTGATTTCGACATGGTTGGGTTTTGTAAAATCGCATATTTTAGTTTTCATATTTTCATTTTTGCTTTCATTTTTTTTGTTTTTTATTATTATTACAAACACACTACAAACCCCAAATTTTTTCAAAAGTTTATTGACAACAAAGACTTGTCTGTTCTCTTTTTCCATTTTGGTGGTTTGTATGTAACTGCCGTTTTAATTGAGTTGTGTAGATTACTTTGCCAGCAAACTTAATCGCGTAGGTGTATTTTATCTATATTGATAACTTAAATTAAAAAACAGATCTTAATATAACTATAGAATTTGTCTACCTTTCGATATAAACGACATTTGATATAATGTTTTGACGAACAGCATCACAACTAGTGCGGCTAAAGTTTAACATTCTGTCCACTAATGTCAAAAAAGTTTGAAAAAACTTGCATCGGTTATGTTTTATTTATCCTAAATTAAAAGATTTTTTTATTGTTGAACAAATAAGAAAATAATAAGTAAATAACATTGATGTTAAATGTTTTAAGATTTATTAGAGTATACACTCCAAAATTTTTTGTCTTGTTAGGGCTTTGTCAACAGTACTAGATATACTAAAGTTAAAAAGGACCAAAACAAACACTTTACAAATTTTTTTACCTTAAAAATTCCAAACATTTTATTGTGTTTTATTACAAAAGTATCCAGATGTAGAGATACAATTATTGGTCTGTAGGCATGTGGGCATTTCCACGAATTTTATTTGTTCATTAGCGGAAAGAGTTGTATAGTTCGTTAATTTTTTTTTAATGTTTAGTTGTTTACGTACGTTCAGTTTTTTACGTTTATTTTTCTGGTGAATTAATTTAACACTACCTAAATTTAAAACACGATTTTGTTTTATACAATGAGTGAAAATTCTCGGGTTTTTCTAATTATTTATAATTAATGTTCCATTCTCTTTTATTCTGGTTTTTATACTTCTTTCACTCCGACCAATATATTCCTTATTACATTCTGCGCAGTTAACTTTATAAACCCTACCATCTCGTTCTTCTCTCTTATCTTTGTTGTTCACTAATAGTCTACCTAGGTAAATTATAATTATTATTACAGTATTATTTACAAAAAAAAATTACAGCCCAATTTGTCTAGTCCTAGTCTATTGCATATACAGGGTGATTTATGAGGAAATGTCAATACTTCAGGTACGAACTTAGGGTCCAAAAATAAACATAAAAGTCTTTACAAATATGGGTCCACAAGGCCTTTGTTTCCGAGATACAGGGTGTTCACCACAAAGCTGACATGTGCTTAGAAGTAAATGGTGAAATTTTTTAAAATTATATAACCTAGCTTATGTTTTACCGAATATAATTTTTAAAAAATAATTTTATTGAAAATTAAAATACATATTGTTTAATTATACATCTTGTTAATTTTTTTTTTAATTTTGCTATAATAAAATTAGATGCGTCGTAATTTTTTTAAATTCAAATATCTTGAAAACGGTTGCTCATATCAACTTTTAACAAGCATACCGTTTTGACGTAAAAATGAAAAAACAATTATTTAATTTACTCAAAAATGTAATACTGGGCCGTACCAAAAAGTTGTGATTGTTCAAAATAGTAAAAAGACGTGTAGGTGACACCTACAAGTAAGAGCCGTACTAAGATTAAGTTTGAATCCGTTATACCAAAAAACCCCCGGATACCAATTTTTACTCCAATATTTACATTATTATAAACTTTATTTAAAAAATGAAAAAATTAAATAAAAACTTTAACACCCTGTATTTCGGAAACGCAGGCCTTCCGGACCCATATTTGTAGAGACTTTTATGTTTATTTTTGGACCTTGATTACGTACCTAAAGTATCGACATTTCCTCATGAATCACCCTGTATAATTGCTAACATTTGAAATATAATTTATGATTTTAAAACTGTTATTTTTTGGTTCTAGTTAGTTATGAAGCTCTTTAGTGGGCAATTTCCGTTGTGTCTTTTTTTAATAATTTATCTATTAAAGGTTCTTTATAGTTATTATTTTTTGCTAATTGTTTAATAATACGTTTTTTTTTTGGTATAATACCTTTTACTTAGAGGTACACTGGTCTGTGAGTTAAACTGTGAAAAGCGGGTAATTTTATTTTCCATGATTGGTCTTATTTATAGTTTAGGACTGTCTTGGTCGTTGTTGGCTTTCTATGCATGTTAAATTTAATATAGTTATCAATATTTTTAACGTTTTATATGCAAAAAATGATTTTATTCTGATCACGTTTTTCCAATGTAAATTGGATGTGGATGTTTAATTAGTTTAAAAAAAATCTAAAAACTTATCTAAATTTCTCTCTACACTATTCCAAATACAAAAAAACATCGTTCAATTTCTCTTTACACTATTCCAAATGCAAAAAAAATCGTTTACGTATATTTTTCAATAAAAATGTATTTAATTAGATGGTGTTTAAACTTAAATATATTATTTTTAAAATTATATATCATTATGTCTACAGTAGAGGTTAACAAACAGGGGGGCTTGAGCGCGAGACCAGTTAAAAATAATATTCTATATTGAAAAGGATAGAATGAATAATGAGCAACTGTTTTTTACGAGATTAGTGACCACTATAAAAACTGTTAAAGTGATGAAAGCAGTATCGGACTTTTGTGACAAATATGAACTCTCGTAGCAAAAACTGATAGGCGTATACAGAGATGGCGCCCTTTTAACACTTGGTTCTTGCTCAGGCTTCGTTCAGTTAATAAAAGAAAAAAATGCTAAAGTGACTGAAATTTATTGTTTTGTACATTATCAAGCTTTCAAACGAACTCAATGCTGTCTTAAAACTTAAGTAGTAAATTACATAAAAACAGTGCATTAAATACTCGACTGTTTAAAACAATTAGTAAGGATTTAGAAATTTATCATAAAACACTTCTATTTAATGCAGAAGTACGCTGGCTATCCAGAGGAAATATGTTGGAAAGACTATTTAAGCTCCGATATCAAGTAATCACTTTTTTAGAAAATCAGAAGGAAAATGAGGTAAGCATGGATTTTACGAAACCAAATACACAAGTGTTGTTGACTTATTTGTCGGATTTCTTCGAATCGTTGAACAACGTTCACTTCAAACTGCAGGGTGGAGAAACAAATATAGTGACTTATCGTGATGTCATCAAGATGACATTATTCAAATTTTGCCATAGTAATGTCAATCTCACAAGTCTAATATTTAACCATTTGGATAAGCTTACTAAAGAATTCAGGAGATACTTTCCAGACTTTGGTGATGAGAGTATTTACAGATTGTCAACAGACCAATTCAATATCAACATCGACTACCTGCTAGAAGCATGCAAAAGAGTGGTTTGTAGATAAAGCATAATTTCTCTGCCATATCCCAACTAGCAATTTGGTGTTTTATAAAAATTCTAGAAATGTTTCCGACACAAATTTTATAAAACATTATTTCTCTCGAAAACATTTTTATAATGTTTTTGCATCACCTATAAACGCAAAATTGGAACCATTTTATAAAATACTTGAGTCACCATAAATATTTTGTGATGGTTATTGAAATAATTAAAAAATAATTATATAAACATTTTGTTTAACCCAAAGAATATTCAGAAACGGCATTATAGAACTGTTTTATTAAAGCTTTTTTTAATAGCACTAAATAACTATTTTCTAAGAATTTTTATGACAGACTTTTTAAGAAAACATGCTGAACGGTAACACAGTAACAAAATAAATGGGTTTTTTAAATATATTTTTAAAGTTGCCACAAATATCTTTGAATCAAATCGAAATGCTCTGCTATGATAAGGAAAAACATCTGCAAAAATACACAGAAAAAGCCATATTTATTGGATTTAATTATAAGTAAAATGGATCTTCGTTTACACGCATCTCCCGTGGGGAATAAAATTTTTAGTGCGAAGGAAATTTTACTGGAAATTATATGTCATGTTTTTAACAAACTTTAAGCGCGCTTTTTGTTTATCCGATGATTTCTAAAAAAACTATTTTTTTGTTATTAAATCCACTTTTTGAATTAAAGTCTTTTTGAAAACATACTTATGTCAGATTATTTTAATTATAATAAACTTTTAAGTTAGCACGTTTTTAACTGTCATTAACAACAAAAATATGATAATTGTGGTAACATTACATGTCTGTATTAGAGTTACGAACTAGTGCATGGATATTCAAAATGGCCGCCTTCTATAAAATACTTTTGTGTTAGATAGCCAAGCGGCCCTGAGGGCCATCAGTTCCCCAAAAGTTAATTCAAAACTAGTCGGGGACTGTATACAGGCCCTGGAAAAAGTCGGCTTGGCAAACAAACTTACGGTAGCCTGGGTACAAGGCCACGAGAGCCATCCAGGCAACGAAGAGGCCGACGACCTAGCCAAAAGAGGATCAGCCGCGGAAATGATAGGCCCGGAGCCATTCTGCGGTATCTCGGCAGGTCTTTTCAAAGCATCTATTAAGAGTTGGGTAGACAGACAGTTTCAAAGCTGGTGGGTACAAGCACCGGGACAACGATAGGGCAAAGCAGTTCATTAAGACCTGCTCGGCCAAGTTTACATCGGACCTACTGAGCCACAGCCGTAAGGTCAAGTGATAACGGTAGGTCAACTAACAGGACATTGTAAACTCAACAAGCACCTGGAAAGAATAAACCTGGTGGAGGATAGCCTGTGTAGGTTCTGCCAGAGGCTGAAGAAACAGCCTTACATGTGTTGCCATTGCGAAGCACTATGCAGGCTTAGGTTTTACTAGGCTTGGGGAGGAGAAGCCAAAACCGGCAAGTTATATGGAGTGGCCAGTGTCGAGACTCTGAGTCTAGTTAAGAAGATGGGCTTGGACAAGGTACTCTAAAGAACGATAGGAGAAACCACAATAAATCTGGTAAGGTTGCAGTGGTGGAGGTCATTTTTCGCCATCTCCGCTCAAATAATCTAATCTAATCTAATCTAGTAGCAGGCATTTTACGATAATGAAATTATAAATTTACTGTTTTAGAATATAAAACAATGCGATTCTTTGAGTTAACAGTCTTGGGCAGGTCAGTGCTTAGACAAAATTTTGTTGTGTAACAGGCATTCTTAGAGCAAATGAACCTTACTACTTTGATCTCCAACTTTTTTCATGACGATCATCTGATTATTCTTAAAGCGTCCTAGGATCTTGCGGAATTATGTTAGGGATCCTTTTGTTTACATTCCGAAATAGAGCTCTTAGTGCTGAATGTGAAAATTAAAATTAAGTGCCTTTGATCTGAGATTTTTAAAAAATGTTTTGTTTTTGTCCTCTTCTGATTTTCCCTTGCCTGCTGTGTTTTAGTGCTTATACCACTGTTACTATTATTTACTATTTATAATATTTTTATAACAAATTTTCAATCTTCTACAAAAACCATTATTTTTTTATTATTTTTTTTATTGTCCTATATCCGACAATTTAAATTTTTTACTTTTGCACTATCAATTGCATTAAATATTTTTAAACAAGACAAAGCCCAGGTATAAATATATGGAAACATAACAATACATTTAATACAAGAAATGTATTATAGCAAATGTGTTTTATTGCGTAGGTAGCCGCAATAATTATATTTCAAGAAAAACAATTTAGTTATGTAATCATTTTGTTCCTGTTTTCAATCTACAGCAGACTGCATCTCCATGAAATAATTATATGGCAAGCTCTGGAGCAACAATTTACTCCAAAAAACGAAATAGTCCTAAATACTACTTTAGAAAAAGTATATTATTAAATGACCAACTAATATAATAAAATAATTTTCATAAGTTTTTATAACTGTATTAATATGCTGCAAAAGACTCTTACAAAGGCGTTATAAAACAATTTAGTTTGTAGACTAAGTTGTTTTATAGCTAACCCATAAAAGTATATTTATAATTATTTTGTAACTGCTTTATTAGATATTTTTTAATATTGTAGTAGAAACGTTTTAATGATAAAATAATAAAACACTTCAGTTGCTGACAACCATATAGTGTTATCCACAACTGTAATACAATTAATTAGCATCTTGGAAGCATTAATAAAACAATAATAAGACAAAAAAGTTTTAGAAAATTAAAATTATAAAATACATTTGCTAGTTGGGATTCGATTTGGACAAAATGGACAAGTCATCATTTTGAATCAAATATTTTAAAGTGTACGCTGGTGTATCACAGGCAGTTATTCGATAATATTTGCCTTTTTTGAGTACCTAGTTGTGTGGAAAAGCATTTTTAACCCTCGTTGCAATCAAGACTAAGTACCGGAATAAAATTATTATTGCCAGTGACTACAGTACTAAAACACAACCAGGACTAGGTTTACTAGCAAAGAAAATGCAAGCCCACCCACCTCACTAGTAGACCAGGAAAATTACTTAAATATAAATCGGTTTTTCCAGCCAATTCGGATCGGGATGCGGTTTTCGACATCTTACCCGGGAAAGCACCAGGAATTCATTGTACATATGATAGGGAGCTGGTCGACCCAAAGTGCCTCTCGGGTGCATAAAGTGCATCCCCGAAATTGCATTATTCTTTCAAAAAATATACATAGTCAATAAAATATTGTAAAATAACGTTATAATTACTCTCCGGGGGTTTTCGAGGGCGCTGATTTCGAATTTGACCTCTAAACACTCCTACAATGACCGGGTGGCTCCGCGGGGGGGAATTTTGACCAACATTGGCCGAAATTTCCTCTTCATAATAGGAAGCGGGAATCCGGACCAGAGTTACTTCCCTCGGGTTTTCGACCGCGCTGATTCCAAATCTGACCTTGAAACACTCCCACGATGCTCGGGGGTGGCTACGCGGGGGAGAATTTTGGCCAAATTTACTCCTTAACGATAGGTCGCGAAAATCCGGGTCAATGCTCCTTTTCAGAGGTTTTCGGGGGCGCTAATTCGGAATACGCCATTAGAAAAACCCTACGACCGTCGGGGGTGCAGGGTGGATTTGGCCAAAATCCTGCCTTAACCATAGGGCGCGAAAATCCAGGTCGTCAAAGCTACTTCCTGGGGTTTTCGGGGGCGCTGATTTAAAATCCGCCGTTAAATAACCCTACGACCGACAGGGGTAGCTCTGCGTGGATTTTGCCCAAAATTCACTCCTGCAGAGCCACCTGCGTCGGTAGTAGGGTTTTTTCAATGGCGGATTCCGAATCAACGCCACCGAAAACCCCCCGAGTAGTAGCTTTGACGACCTGGATTTTTGCGACCTATCGTTAAGGGATGATTTTGGCCAAAATCCATCCCCGCAGAGCCGCCCCCGTCGGTTAGAGGGTTGTTTCAACAGCGGATTTTAAATCAGCGCCGCCAAAAACCCCCGAAGAGTAGCTTCGATCCGGATTCTCGCCACCTATCGTTAAGGGATGATTTTGGTCAAAATCCAACCCCGCAGAGCTACCCCCGTCGGCCGTAGGGTTTTTCCAACGACGGATTTTGAATCAGCGTCTCCGAAAACCCCCAAAAAGTAGCTTTGACCCAGATTTTCGCGACCTATCGTTAAGGGGTAAATTTAGATAAAAATTCTCCCCGCGTAGCCACCCCCGGGACTCGTAGAGGTGTTTCGGGGTCAGATTTGGAATCAGCGCGGTCGAAAACCCCAGCGGAGTAACTCTGGTCCGGATTATCGCGTCCTCTCATGCAGAGGTAATTTTGGCCAATGTTGGCCAAAATTCACCTCCGCGGAGCCATCCCCGGGCATCGTAGGAGTGTTTCGAGGTCAAATTCAAAATCAGCGCTCTTGTAAACCCCCGGAATGTAATTTTTACGTTATTTTACATTATTTTATCGACTTAGTATATTTTGAAAGAATTATGCAATTTCGGGGATGCACTTTGTGTCGACCAGCTCCCTCTCATATGTACAATGGATTCCTGGTGCTTTTCCGAGTAAGATGTCAAAAACCGCATAGCTTATGTTTTTTTTTCGATGTTTTTGTTTTAACAGTATTTCTTTAAATTGAGTAAAAATGTTTTGTTTTTAAAATGTTTATAATGTTTGCAATACTTGTTTTTTTTTACATACCCACAAAATTAACTGTAGAGGGGGGCGTAAAAGGTTTTTATTTTAACAGGAGGGGGCGTAGTATAAAAAAGTTTGGGAACCTCTGGTTTACAGAATTTGTTACTAAATTTCAAATAATTTTGATTAATGTATGTCTGAACTGCAGTTTTTATTTCTGTTTTTGTTTTTATATCTGTGTAATTATTTAAAATGCTCAAAGTTCTTTTATCTACAACCGTGCGATAAGTAGAGTTACACACACACACATATAGGTTATTTTAGTTTTAGCCATAGACAGCAGAGATTAAAAGAATGTTGATTAATGCATGTCTGAATTGCATTTTTATTTTTCGTTTGTATTTTTATATCTGTGTCCGAAGCAGCAATTAAATTATTTGAAATGTTTGTTAGTCCTATTGTTGGGATTAAAGTGAAAAGGCTTTTATCATCAAAATTCAAAAGAAACCAATTTTGAGTTATTGGAAATTTTCAATTTTTTTGTTAAATTATTAAAATGATAAAAAAATGACAAGGGGCATTAACATATGAGACGACTAGTCTAATAAGAATTTTCTTTTTGAATGTTTAGTAAGCCATATAATAGAGATGCGGAAAAATTTATTACTTTAAGTTTAAAGGGTTGATCTTGGGTAATAAAAAGGCTTTCTTTGAGTATTTTATTACTTTAAGACTGATGTTTATTTGTAGAATCATAACGTATTTTTATTATATTGTTGTCTTCTAGTAGCTGTTCTACTTTATCAACATAGTCTGTTTTGGTTAAAATTGTCAATGTATTAAAATTGTAAAAAATTTTTTAGGATAATTTATATTTTAAACTTTAAATGCTTTAAATTACTCCTTTATTGCTATTCGGATTTTTAATATTATCAAAAACTTTTACGAATTTTATTTTCTGTGGTTACATTAAAAAAAAAATTACTGCGATTTAAATTTACTGATATTTAAGTCAGCAATCAATTAACAAATAGGCTAAATTTTGTTTTCTCGGCAATCTGGTTTTTTTTTAATATGCAATATATAAAATGAAATACTGGTTAAACGGTAGAAAGAAACATACAACAAGTATATATTTTGTAAATCAGAGTAAAGTAAGAAGGCCAAAAAAGTTATATTATACAGGGTGTTCTATTAAAAAAAACCAAACGTGGTATTTTTAAACACATTTCCGATGCTCTTTACTTTTATCTGATGACAAATTCTGACGTCTTAGTAAAAATACTTTAACTTTTGTAATTTAAAGTTGTTTCTAACTCTTAAAATAAAAGCTCTGGTGGTGCTCCAAAATGTGCGAAAAAAGCATGTACAGTTATTAAGTAAAATGTCATTGTATACAAAAAAAGTTCTACTCAATTTTTTCATATATGCATCCTCAACGATCGTAACAAGATGACAGCTCTCAATTGACAGCAGAAGTTAAAAATAAATAATTTTTGGAATTCTACAATTTTTTTATATAAGCATCCTAAACAATCGTAACAAGATAACAGCTCTTAATTGACAGCGAAGGTTAAAAAAATAATTTCACAATTTAGACCTGGGGGGAGGGTTGATTTGGTTGATAACCCCTTACCTTAAATTTTTAGAATGTATTGTAGAAAAACTTTATCAATGTGAATAAAACTGGGTTTGTTTTTTATTTGTCTTGCAATTGACATGAAAAAAAAATGAAATTGGTCAGTTCTGTATAACTTGATATGTGCTTTAAATTGCTAATCGGCAAGCCAAGCTTTTTTCCAAAAAATAATTTGTTTTGAATTTATTTTACAATGTATATCAAGCATTTAAAGATTTTCCGTTATTTCAAAATTTACATAAACACCTGGGCGTACTTAATAAATAATTATTTAAATACTGTTTTTCTTTTTAAAATTTACTTGAATAAATAGAGATAGCTGCTTTAATTTTGCGCTTGATTATTTATTTTCTCGGTTTTATCTTAGTAAACCAGATGAAGTCGAGAGAAAACAAAAGAAAACGTATTTATTTTGTAAATTTTACGACAATAATTTAACATGTTTTTTTTTATTTTCTCGTTTATTTTTTTCAAAGAGAAAAATGAACTAAGTTTCAATGCGAAGTATTTTGTTTTAAAATCATATTAAGCAGAAATACTACTTGGTTATAACTCCAAATACCTTCGATCCAAGGTTGCCATCTGTCTGGCTTTAGCCGCACATAGTTGGCTTTTTTTTGGTCGTGTCCGGCCAAATATTTATTATATGTTTCGACCTGTTCGGCTTTCGGTAGGCTTTTCGGCCAACTAGTTGACCGCAACACCTGCAAGGGGGGGGCGAAGCGGGAAAGTGACCGTACTCGGACCGAGGCATCGCTTTCCTTTATAGATTTTTGTTTTTTTTTTTTGGAGAAATTTGGATTTTTTTTTATTAGAGTTTAACTTTAAAAAAGTATGTCTGCCCTATTTTAAATCATAATAAAAACTATGTTTGTCCGGCTTTTACGACCAAAAGTCCGGCATAAAACAGCGCCAAGTCCTACTATTCTATTTAGGACGAAGACAGCCTAACTTCCAACAGCAGCACAGCCCTAAGGGCGTTATTTAATAGTTGGTCGGACTATTTTTTGGGTATTTCGGGATGCTGAAGTTCGCCTGCACCTGGAACAAAGCTGCAACTCAAAGTAATATTCATATGCTCGGTTTCGCATTTATATTATTTTAATATCCCTTTTAATTAAAATATTATATATCTTTTAGCATAGGGGCAGGTATTGTTTAAATTTTTTTAGTTACAACCTTTTTGATTATACAATTTTACTACAAAAACTTATAGGTCAATATAGAATAGGTTTGATGTTATTGTCGTTACAAGTGGTACCTTGCTCATCTTTTTTAGGGTATTTTACATTTATTATTATAAACTATGTTATTTATAATTTTTTAAATTTTATGGCATACTACTTTAAGTTCGAATTTTGCCGTATTTGACAAATTCTGCATATCGGGCCTTGAGCTACCATATTCTCCCTTATTATATACTGATTATCTTGCTAAACTGTAGATGATTAAGTAAAAGTGGCTGATGAAATTTTTCGGTTGATTGTTTATTTTATTGGGTGTTTCACAGTAAACCAGATGAGGCCCAGAAAAGCTATTTATTTTGTGATTTCACTAAACATAAAAAACAATATAAAAAACAAAAAAAAAATACAAATTTAATTTAATTAAAGTTAAAAGCTACGAAAATCTGTCTTTAACTAGAAAAATTACATTTTTCTTTTAATTTGACATTTTTATTTTCACTTTTTTCACAAAGGACTAAAATCAATCCCAAAGCCATGTATTTAGTATTAAAACCATATTAACCAGAAATCCTATTTATCCAAGTTTCCATCAACTGGGAATTTTGTGTATCACGAATTCTATTACGGCTTAGAAGGATTTCCATTCGATAAAACTTAGCTTGCTAAAATTTCTTTTAGATTTATTTTACAAATAATGCTTTTTTACGATGGTGTAATTTAGTTATAGAATAAAAAAAATGTTTTTTTGTGATATATAGGTTATTACAAAAGTTTTTATAAATATGGCTCGAAAAATGCATAGTTTTTAAGATACAGGGTACAAAAAAATAGGGTTTTTGTAATAATTATAAATAATATTCTGTATTTGTTTGTCATAAAATTTATCAGTGTTATTTTTAGTATTAAGGGTCAATTTGGGTCTAATTAAATTAAAATTAATAAGTGCATTGGCATATCAGGAGACACCTTATTAAAAATATTTATGAATAAAAAGGTATGTCACTGACTTTTTTTGCAATTTAATATTTGAAATATTTTTCCTCTCTTGCTTAGTTTACAAGAGAAAAAATAATACCAATTTATTGCCTGTCTCTGGACCCCACTAAACTATTTTGCAAATTAAAATTTAATTTTTTAAGTTTTATTTAATGGGGGCCAAAGACAGCAGTTCATTGGTTTTAACTTCTTTTATTAAAAATGAGGCAAGATAAATTACCAAGAGACAAAAAAATTTTATTTTATATATATTTATTGTATTTTAATATAAAAATTGCAAAAAATGCCAGTAGCGTACATTTTTTTACAATTATTTTCGGTAAGGTGTCCAATGAGGTGCCACTGGATAATTCCAATTTAATTAGGCCTAAATTAGGGCCTTATTAATAGAAATACCACTAACAAATTTCGTCTACGGGATATTTAAGGTAATTACAAAAATCCTATTTTTTTAAAGTTTAGAAACATTAACTTCCTGTATCTTAGAAACTATGCATTTTCAGATTCTTTACTATTTTCTCTATTACAATGTATTAATTTAATGCCAATAATTACAAACCGTTGCGGGCGGACACCATAGTGGATAAAGGTAGTAGATATAGGAGGCATTTTTTTTCCGCTAAAGGTCTAAATCTATGATATGCTGCAGGGTGTAGTATATAGGGGTAAAATTTTCGATTGCCATTATCGATGATACGTTTGAAAATATGTCAGGTAAAAAGGTATTCTCTTAACCAAACAAAATACCACAGGGCAGATACGTGGGTCGATAGAAAGGGGTTGGCGGAAAAGAGTAAAAATTTGGGTAAAAGGGCATCATCTGTGATATGAAATTTCTCCATTGCAATGTGTTAAATTAATTTCAAAAGATATAACCACTCGCAGGCGGACACCCTAGTTGATAAGGGGCGTAGCTATAAAAGACATTTTTTTCGGGTTTGGACCGTCATCGAGGATATGCTTAAATATATGTCGGGTAAGTAAATATGCACATTATCAGACATAATCCCTGAAAGTGGACACGCAGGTAGATACAAATAGGGTGGCGAACAGGGGTAAAAATTTGGATGAAAGGCTGTTATCAGTGATATGGCATTTTCCAGTTGTAATGTTGTAGCGTTTAAAGCTACAAGTTGTTTTTTTATATAGTTTTCTTCATAATAATAATATTATATTCAATTAGTATCAACGGCAATTAATTATTTTTCTTATACAAATAAATTTAACGATTTCTAAACCTGTTTTATTATGTAATAATTGCGGCACCGCTGCCCCTTTTCCACGTGAGCGCCTGCTTGACTAAAGCCGCGTTTCAGATCGCTTTACTGATAACGCCTCGGTGGTGAAGCTACACGGCCGCACAAGTCGCTGTGTTGCCACAATTGTTCCTCGATTTTCAGTAGAAATATTCACACAAGTACTTCGATATGTGGGTACGATTTTCTTTGTTGCCAGGCAGCAGATATTGTACCGGTGAGACAGCAGGTTCTCTTTTCCTGCTCCAGGCGGTTTTTTTGCCCAATGGCGGTTTCTGCCAAATTCACGTGTGATGCATTAAAATTTGCATATTTTCTTGTGGTATGGCGTGCTATGGTCAACTGGTGATGTTTCTTATCAGGACTATTAACGGTTGATTTGCAAACAGGTATGTTAAAATTCTAATATAGTGATAAATGCTATTTTTCTTTCAATTTTCAAATCTAGTTTTATCCAAGTCATCTTGCTAATTTTGGGGTGTTTTTTATAGCAGTGTGCAATGTTCATTTCCTATGTAGGAGTAGCCACTGACTTCTTCCGTTGGTAGCTCTGTAACCCGCATTTATGGTGAATTAACTCAAACGTAAAATACCTATAAACATTCAAAGTGTATATCACTGAGTTTATTATCACTATAAATTGTTTGGTCTTTAGTACGAATTTTAAGGGTCCTAATACTGTTTTTCTTCAAATAGGGTTTTTACGGTTTTTTCGTTTTGGTAAATTCATCCAGTTTCGACAATCGTTCCTGTATGGTTTGGCTCTTCACGTGACCACTACCAGTGTAGAAGCAGGGCGTCGTCCAGCAGCCATTTTGTCCGAAACCAACAGGAAAACAGGTTTTACCTTTCCTTTTTTTATGGCGAATACCAACATCTGCGCGCCATATTTTTTGTTTACCTATTTAATTTCAATTCAATTCAATTTAGAAGAAATTGAAATTTTATTATTTTTTTTTTTAAACTAAGTAATTACCCTACATTTGATGACATGTTTCTCTTTTATTATAATATTGTTTGTAAATAATGTCTAAAACCACTATCAAAAAATTGTAAGAACCGATTTGATAGGGAAATTAATTTTTTAGTTGATTTAAAAGGGGGGTTATTTGCGCTTAAAAATATTACGGATGCTTGATCAAGTACTAAAAGACAAATTTTAATAGAAATAATGCGTCAGGAGGTTCGTTTGTAAATTAATTAAAATTATATTTTTTCAATAGTTCATTCCTTAAGAATATGAATAAAAACCATTTATTTGAACTGACTGTTTATGAATTTAAATTCCTACCTTTGTGAAATTAATAACAGCAGCTTAATCTCTAAACTTGTTTAATTTCGATGTTTCCAACCAAGTTAAATTCTAATTAAAAGTAACCGAATAAAAGGAAATACCGTGGCGCCCATCTATTTTTCCTTAATTAATTATCTTACCTTAATTAGGTACATTGTACTTACGACATTACTGCTTTACCAGGCGAATAGCTAAGCCGAAGCAAATGTAACCTGTTCTGTAAGTGTTACAGAATAGGTTACGTTTCAATGTGTTCATTCAATGGCAACAGTTACAATACCCCCTAGACGGACCACCTAGTGAATACAAGGGGTAGATATAAGGGATAAAAAAGCAAATTTTAATCCAATTGGATAAAACATTTTACCATATATGTATTTTGAATTTTATTGGGTTTGAAGAATACCTTCTTACTTGACATATTTTTAAGCATATCATCAATGAGGCTCTAAGCCTAAAAAAAAATTACTTTTACCCCTTATAACTACCCCGGTACCCACTAGGATGTTCGCCTGCGAGGGATTTTAAATATTGGCATTAAATAAACACATTGCAATACCGTGCCACGATTACCTAAATTTTTACCACAGTCCCAAATAACCCCTTTGTATCTGCCCACGGGTCCGTCTATTGGGATTTAGTTTGGTTATGTGAATACCTAGGTAGGTAGGTAGGTTTAAAGTGAGTGGACTTTTTACGCCCTCCACCGCGACCGCTCGGTCTATTGTGGCTCACACCTTTTTATATTTCTCCCAATAGGATCGGATTTCTAATGAATCCGATACCAGATTGGGAGAGAGTTCTTACATCTCCTTTTACTCGTGTCGCTATTGGACACGAGCACAATGTGTTCTGATGTGTTCTGGTGTCCCTGTCTTCTAGAGAGTATGGAGAGCAGACGATTAGATCCATCATGCCCTTCTCTCCCGGTCTAGTGACGTGGGTAGCTACCAGGTTCTTGATATAGATGTTCTTTCTGAAGCCGCATCTCCGGACTTATCCTATGAAATCGGTCCTATCCGCTTTCTGTTTAAAGCCAGGGAACCCTTTTTTCTATAAAGGCGGTTCTGTCTGCCTTCTGTTTGGATGAGGGGAACCCTTCCTAAGCACCCGTTGGTTTGGGATTAATCCTTTCTCCCGCGTTAAACAGGCTGCCGGTGACTTCAGGAGCACCTTACGAAACGGGTTCACTCGTTTCGGTCGGCGCACCTTTGTCTGCTTGTGATTTTGAGTGACACCTCTCGAAACGGATTTACCGGAGTCAGTTTGGAAGCGCACCTTTGTTACTTTTTTTCCCATGGAAAGCGGGTTGTCCACTTTCTGTTTGGAGCCCTATAGGGAAGTAATAGTCCACCACGGCAGAGCCCTGCATTACCGCAGTAAGGCTAGATACTCTGAGAGGTCGCCCTGTATCTCAGAGGCACCATTGGGAACACCTGTTTAAGGCACAAGATGTCATTCACTCATCAGCACGGTATGCTAACACCTTGAGTTAAAAGAAAAAATATTTACAAAGATGGTTTATCACCCAATGATTCCAGATAGGTGCATACATTTTTAATCCAAACATGGATTAGACAAAAGGTAAGCATGAAGTGGCCAGTCCGATCCCCTGACTTGACACTTTTATATTAAATTCCTTTTTTCTGACTCATACAACCAAACTAGGCCATTATCTTTAAAACCAGCAGAATTTGCCAATATGTCATATCTAGTTTTCATTCGGTCACTGGATAATTTTGTATGCTATCTTAAGGTCGCATTGTAATCTTACTTATCTCCCAAGATAAGATAATTCCATAGAGGAGGTTTTAAGCTTATACTCCTTCATATGAAAATAGCTTTTAAACGCACATTAGCCGGCACTTTCAATTATCAAGTTAATAAATTATTGAACGGCAATTAAAGCTAAATCTGTAGGTCATAATTATCTCGAAAGAAAGGATAAAAAAATTTCTTACTTTGCAGGGTTAGCAATTCTAATTTTTGGGTTATTTTATAAATACAGGTACATCTTTAAAAGGTTTATAGTATTTAAAATTTATTTTTAATCTTAATCCTTTTACTTTATACTGTTATAGATACATTCGTATGATAAACGCATTTTTCTGAATATTTTAGGTATATTAACAATAATCCAAACAACATTGCTCCTAATGCAAATGCCATTAGGTGACATGTTGTTTGTTTATCGTTAAAATACCCAAACTATTCCAAGAAAAGGTATAAAGTAAACAATTAAGCAACAATAAAAATTGGTGCTCGATCAAGATGGTGATCACCCAGCTGTAGATTAAAATCTGCTATAACTTAAAACTAAAAAACATTATCGCCATCTCACCATTCATTAAAATTATTTAAATACAACATAATCAGCTTAAATAATAAAAAAAAACGTTAAAGTGTGGTTCGTTTTATTCTGGTTGTGGCATATCAACAACAAAACCATTAATAAAGTGTAATCAAATGTTACTTCAGAAAAACGTGGATCGTTACATCCTTCGATAAAAAGAACAATATTCCGAAAGATCTGCAGAAAGTCTGCAGTGTTGTCCTGTTGTGTAAATTTTTCCAGTAGTTGTTTAAATCTCCTGTGTTGTTAACAAAGCCAACTGTAATGTTTCGTTTAATCGTCCAAAATATAATTTGTCAGCCTGTTCTTCCCTTCACGTTCCATTGTAAAAATGAAAGGTATATAAAATAAAAAATTTAAATAAAATAATATTACAACATATTTGATGGTATTTTGAGATTGCATAGTATTCTAAAAGGCGGTGTAGTTACTAATTATAAACAATTGTAAGTTACATAAAGTGTCTTTTAGAAGTTCAAAAACGGTCTTTAGTCTAAAAAACGAAGCTAAAAAGGTGCAAAACCTCCCAGTTTTTTCAAAATGCATAGATTTTCATGAAAATGTGGGATTAAGCCCAACTTACCCTCCTCTTTAAAATTTATATTATGCCGATGGAAGCTCTTTATTTCTTAGTGGTAAAAACTACCTTTTATTGCCTATATCTATAAAACTATACATTTTAGCATAAGTTGTATAAAATTTGACTCAAATAAGTTAAAAGAGTAGTATTTTGTTTTTTTGAAACATTATTTAAAATATTTAAGCCCTTAAAAATAACCCTTATTATGAGTTAAAAAAAATATTTACCCTAAAAAATTAATCAGTTTTTTGCATAAAAATTTGGGATTAGACTTAACTCACCTTCTTTTTTTAAATCTTTATTATGCTGAAGGTCGCTTTTTAGTTTTTAGGGGTGAAAATCACACCTTATTGCAAAAACCTTTAACACTTTCATATTAAAGCTTAAGTCACATAAAATTAGGCTAATATAAATTGAAAAATAAGTATTTAATTCTTTGAAACATTATTTAATATATTCCAACTTTTGAAAATCAACCCTTATTATGATTTAAAAAAAAATTGGTTTACCCTAAAAAAATTAACATATTGTCACAGAATTTTAATTAAAAAATGTGACTGCTCAGAAGTATTACTAATTTGATTTTGTAATTTTTTAATCCTTAAAAACCCACCTCTTGCAATCTTACAATGCAAAAAAAGTACAAAACCGCTTAAAAAAAATGCATCGAATCGCTTTCAGAATGCTCCAAATAATTGTTTTTTTAAGCGTAACTTCTTCAGTTTTTGTGATAAAAAGTTCTTTAAAAAACTATCTTGTTTGTTTTTTCACGAGTTATAAGGTCCTATATATTAAAACTGTTTAAAACCCTTACTTTTTTAAAGGGGTGAGTTTAAAGGACTGAAACAAGGTACTTCTCGTCTATACACACACGTTTTAAACGTTTAAAAAATTTTAAAAAAGCAATGTATTTGTAATTTAAAAAGCTAAAATTTTGACCTGAATAGTATTTACGTATCACCCTTAGTTTTTAAGGTATTTTCAAAAAAAGGTAATTTTTATTAAAATTTTGAAATTTGATTTTCACTTGCACCTCCATTTTTTTCAAAACTAAACTATTTAAATTGTCAAAATTTCAAGTCATTCTATGCATTTTGAAAAAATTGCGAGGAAAAATGGTTCGTTTTCTGGACTAGTTGTTCTACTAAACGGCGGGAAAAATGTAAAAATTATTTCATAGTGAATGGATCCCAGTTTATTTTTATTGCAGTAAATTCAAAGCATCATAGTTTCTAAAATACGGCAACTTCAAAATTTGGAAACTTATTATTAGATCCTTTTTCACTTAGGGCAGCTTAAATGGTCAAAAATATTTAGAGATAACATAATGTCAATCTTGAAGAAATATGGTTTCAGAAAGATGGGGCTCTTGACTCTTTTAGCGTTTGGGGGATATATTTAAAAAAATGGATTTATGTGAAGCAACCGCTTATTTTAAATTTGGAGGACGAAAACAAAAGACAACATCCAAGCAAACAGCATACCAACACCCAAAATAACAAAAAAAAGTTGGTCATCTGGGAAAAATTGGAAGATACTATAGTTTCGAGAGGCCGGATTTTAATTAAACCAACAAATAAGATAAAAGCAAAAGTAAAAATAAAAAGTGTAATACAAACTTTAATAAACCTCATTAGAGCATATTAGATAAAGCAATTCTGATTGGTAAACTTTTTTTAATAAAAACAATTCTTGTTTATTTAATTTAAAAGTTTGTCTGTCAAAATGTATTTACTACGAAATAACAACTTGTACACATCTTAAATGATTTTGTATGAATATTGGCGTTGGGAAAATATGTTCAATTTAAGTCGATGACCAATTGATTATGTTTTATCTATTTTTATTAAATAAAAAAGTACTATTAATGTTAGATAACCAAATAAATAATAATATATCAATGATAAATTATAGAAAATGAAAATTGTATGGGCAAAAGCAGTGAGAAAAGTAAGATAATCTTAACTATCTTTTAGATAAATACCACAATGTTTGTGTATTTCTGTAGATCATTAAAAAGAAATTAGGTTTACACTTAGGTTCTTATATTTCATTAAATAATTTAGTACATCTTTTTAAAGGATTAAATTTTCAATAACTGGGCAGACCAGGCAAATTTAATATATACAGTTCCCACTAATTAAATAAAAGAAAGTACAATTTTATGTTAAAGTTCCTTTTTGCTTCTTTTGTATTTGTTTGTAAATAAATTAGATTTTTGGTTTCTTAAACTTACATTATCAACTTTTTAAGGTCGACATACTGTAAGCACATAATATTTAACGGATACTGTTACAATGGATACCTACCAAAGGTTACTAAACATTTTTAACCACTGTTATCCTGTCTCATGAATCTTTATTATTAGTAAACTCTATGCCAAAAAAGCAGTTATAAAAAATTTCACTGTTTAATGGACAACCAAAATCTTAGGATCTTTTACTGAATTCGGTGTAGATAAAGATTACCTGCATGAGGTGACACTATTTTATTGTACTTTTATACAAATTTATAAAATATTATATGACCCTAAAACACAAACAACCAGTTAAAATTATGGTAAGTTGTTACTTTTCTTGACCCTTGCCGATTTTGATGATTTTTTGAGAGGCTCTGATTACAAATCTAAAGTAAGTTTTTTTCGACAACGTTTTCTTTTTCAGATATTGACCCTTAAATATGATAATCAAATTAAACTCATTTACACTATTTTGCCCTTCTTTTATCACAAAATTGGTGATAGGTTCAAAAATTCGTTTTGTTATTTATTTTAA
Source organism: Listronotus oregonensis (assembly GCA_019359885.1). NCBI lineage: Eukaryota > Metazoa > Arthropoda > Insecta > Coleoptera > Curculionidae > Listronotus > Listronotus oregonensis. Next base: position 27,037 of record JAHBCN010000968.1, read on the forward strand.
TAAGGTTTTTAGTAAAAATACAAAACTCCCAAAAATATCGACCATTTAAAGAGAAGCTTTGAAGTGGTGCCATCTATTCTTTTCATATTAAATCAGATGATATTAAATCCAATATTACACAATAATTTTAAATATTCCATAAAAGTATCGTTTAATATCTAACAATTTGGTGCAAAAAAAAAACAGTAAAAGTATGGTTAATTTAAATTTGACATTTGATGTCAAGTTTATACATAATAACAAAGAATTACGGAAGTCCGGACCTGACCTACTATTTATTGCGCAAACTCCGCGGAGCCAATTCCCCTATTTCCGCTGCCCTGCACACCCAGACAATTTTGTTCTACAGCATTGGCCTTCCATATACCTTCAAACTTCCTTGCTTCATGGTTATTTTGTTCTCTTGTAACCCCATTAATGGATATAATGTATATATCAAAACGTTTAAATTATCTTGCTAATATTTTAATAATAAAACACATACAGTAGATGAATACTCTTTTAAAAGACATACTAAAAGGAATAATATTTATTTTAAAACTTTTAATAAAATTATCTTGCAAGATTGGACTTACATTTGTAACATAAAGAGAAAATAATTATTTACTTACGCAACAGTAACTTGAAATTCTGTACTTACAATTTAAGACCCAACGAAGCAAATTATTTTTTGGTCTTTCTCCCTGAGGGTTGGTAAAGGTTTGCAGATTTAGATTTGCTGAACATTTAACAATTTATTTGCTTTGAGATTTACGGAATGCCCGAAGCGATTTAAATATGAATAAGTATGAGCCCCGGGTCTGCGTTTTGGGGAGAAGAGCCACTAAAGCTCTAAGGATAACAAATATTGCTTGGCTTACATCAGATATAGACAATAGGTACCCCAATTTGCATCGTAATTACTATCGTTAGGTAAACTGTTAATTAAAATTGCTAACAGCAAAGGCTGCTCAAGTAGCATTTAGGAAAAGTTTTTGGTAAAGCAAGCATGTATTAAATTATACTAAAGTACTTATGGCCATCATTTTGTCAAGAAGATTATCTTTCGGAAGTTTGCACGTAACAGTGTTGCCTATGTAATAAATAATTATTGCTCTTGGGTATAATTGCTACTTGGTTGCTATACGGATGACATAAACAAATTTGTGTTATGTCATATATGTTTAAATTCTACAGTTCGATATCAACAAGCTATTTTACTTTTTTTACATAATGGGGGGGGAGGAGTATTAAACCCATTTTTTTATGGTTTCTTTAGATTTTTAGGTTTTATGGTCCCTATAGATAAATAATACAGTGCGTTCATTAGGTAATGTATAATTCGTTTAAAATCTATTATTTATTTTTTGGAAAAACGGTCGGATTCAAATCAAAGATATGACCTCACTTTTTTTGAAACACCCTGTATATTATGTCATACTTGTACTCTTTGAAAAATTCCAGATAAATTTAATATAATTCTAGGTGGATCGGTCAATATTTTATTGTTAAAACAACAATGAAACAACAAACTTAAATTAAATCGAAAATGTGCTCTATTTACAGTTTGCCAATATCCAACACCAAAAATAAATTTTCTCTAAATATTTTTGACTAATAGTCGTTATAGTGCGCACTTCTTTTTGGATCCTTTTTCTCAGGTCTTTCAAATTGGCAGGTCTGTTTATGTACACCTTAATCTTCAGGTACCCCACAAAAAGAAATTCAGTGGATTTAGGTCTAGTGACCAAGTGGAACATTTTATCTAAAAACACACAAACCGGAGCTGTATAATGAAAGGGTGCCCCATCCCGCTTAAGAAAAAGTTGTAGATCTTTAGAATTAACTGTAATGGAAGAATTCAAGATACATCTGGCCGGTTTGTGTTTCTTTAAAAAATTAGGACCCAGTATTCTGTCTTTTTTTAGACGACATATTTAATTTTTGTAGTTGCTGTGTGTGCGCCTCCATCATCCAATGCGCTTATTAAAATCTTTTACAGAAAGTTTCTTAAAGTGGAATAACTCAGTAAAGGGAAATATTTTTTTTCTTCGAAGGATGATATGAACAAAAGATTTTCATAAGCTTGGATCTTTAGCCATATGAGAAAATGCAATATGTGGGTTATCTTCTACAGATGACAAAATATTAAATTGATAATCTTTTCTTACATTGGTGCGGCGGATTTGGGAAGACTCTGAACATGACCGATTTCTCTAAATTTTGCTTTCAATCTTCTAACCATATTTTGCAAAATAGGAAAACGATCAGGGTGAATTTAATTAAATATTGGACAGCTTCTGCTTAAGTGCGAGTTCTATCCTTAAATCCCATTATGTCTGGTAAAAGTATTACCATTTTAAATTGAAATGGCATAAAAAAGTCGGCTCGGTAGATCTATTTGAAGTCACGTGGGAGTCCATAGGCGTCGAAATATACGTATATATTATTAATAATTTAAAATTATTGAAGAAAGAAAAAAATAGTTTATTAATATTTAACGTCTACCGTGTTCGTGTATTAAAGTGCTTTATTAGTGTATTAAAAAAAAAAACACTTTTAATTAAACAAAAGAGTTATTTAATATTATCATAATAATCTATGCACAAATTTTACAATAGGCTATTTGCCACCATTAAAAATAAGCTTTAATTGTGGTCATCCTATCAGATAATAGTATAAAGAAGCATATTTCTCTATAATATAAAGTAAAATATGCATATTTATTGCAAAGTATACGTATTAAAATTAAAATATTAAAAGTAATTCAGCGACTGGAACGCTCTGTGATTAGTTACAACTTTGGTGAAGTCACTTGCAAGTAAATAAATGTCACACGCTTTGTATTGTGTGTTTTTAGGTGTTATTTTCGATCTTTAACTATCTAAATAACTGTTTCTTGACCATTTTATATAAAAAACATATTTTAAGTATCACATAATTATCCGTTTCGTACCTTAAAATGGACATAAATTTTGTGGAAGCCGATAACAGAAACCTACCTGAGATAGACGCATTTATGATTGTGCGTTTCTTTAAAAATAACGCTGACTAGCGTGCTGCGGAACTCGAAAATGTAAAAACAGCTGTGTAAGTACTTCTAAAAAAATTATTTATTTACGTGTTCATCATTCAGTATTTCTCAAAATCTTCTTGTGGGTCGCAGTGGAAGGGTGTTATATCCACTCACTTTAAACCTACCTACCTATGTTTCTGGAGTGTAGAAATATAAGGAGTACCATCTTTTATGGGAGACGAATTGAAAAAGTGTTCAGCTGTAAGCAGTAAATAACAGTTGGAAAAATCCGCCACAAGTGGCGCTAGCATAGACAGAGTGAGCTACTTTAATAACTTTATGAAATTGATACTTGTGCTACGGTGGCGCCACCCTAATTTAACACATTTCGATAGACACTTTTTCAACACAGTGATGGCGATCCTTATCTCTCTACAATCCATAGTTTTGTTCTTACCAAGAAATTTATGGTATTAACGAAAAATAAAGAATAATTTGATTTTTAACCATATTTCGCGTACAAAAGGGATTAAAAAAGGTTTTATTCATGTAATTTTTGCAATTTTTTTTGTTTATAAACAGACATTGTTTTAACTTTTCTTAATAAATATAATCGGAAAAGCACAAATTAGATTCTTTTTAATAAAATTATAAGTATTTTAATCAATTTTTTATAAAAAGATTAATTTAGTATCCTTTATTCATTTATTAGGTTTTAGAATTGATTTCTAACTAACCATCATTAAAAGTAAACAATTTTAGAAAAACTTATTTTGATTTTGGATCAAAATCTTAACAGATCTGCAAATCTGCTCAATTTCGCGTAATTAATTACATTAGTTTCCATCGGCAATTCAATAATAATACCGTTAAGTATAGTGGGATCAAGTACTAACTTGAAAATTATTTAACTTCTAGAACGAACAAAATCATTCTAATCCAAGTTAGGTTATACCTTAAAGTGTTTATAGATTATTTCAGGCTTTTTCTTGTATTTAAATCGGTAGGTAAAGCCCGTATAAATAAAATAATAAATATAAAGCTAAAAAACACTGGCTTGAATCAAATCTTCTTAAAGATTAGAAATCTGCTGAATTGACGAATGTCAAGCGCCGCTTAAATTGTATTAAATAAACTGTTGTTACTATACTTGTAGCAATACAGTGGTTAATACATAGTATAAATGGGCAAAATTTATATAGTACGAAAAAATATTTAAGTCTTAAAAATTTCGTTTCATACTCCTGGAATAAATTAAATGTATATTTTAATTGAACTATAATTCCTTTAATACAAATTTAAATTTAAAATCGATTATTTCTATTTAATTATATGCCTAACTTTATGCTTTTGTTCACGTATAAGGCGATATCTCACCACTGCGCGCCCAAGACGGACTAAAGAGGCGGGACGTTAATGCATTTCAACTGATTTTAGTTTTTTGGCCGGCGAGCGGTATCTTTAATGTAGCGTAGCAGGACTACGTATTAAATTATGAAAATATTTTTATATTATTATAGGGGGATATTTTTTTCATTTTGAGCAGTCATTTTATAATTGCGATTTTCAATTAATATTGGTTTTACTATAACTCAACCATTTTTTGCTAGTTAACTTTAACATATTTCACATTAAACGGCCAGAACAACTTAGAAACTTTTAGGTACACTAAGATCTATCTGACGTTTTTACTAAATATTCAGTAAAATAAACAGACCTGCCACTTGGGAACCCGTGAAAGAAAGGTTTCGAATGAAAAAAATTACGTTACTAAAAATATCTCTAATACACTTAGATAAAATCGCAAATAGGCCAAAATAAAAACTAAAGTTCTCATTTTGAGAACTTGAAACTCATTCGTATTGAGTAAAAAAAACTGTTATTTTTCAAATGTCATTTCATGTTTAATGAAACATTTTTCAAATGTTTCATTAAACGGTGACAAATATACCTAGGGTATGCTACGTGCAATGTACCTAGAAACTCCCATTAAAAAACTATAGTGAAGCCATATTTTTTTATTTGAAACACACTATATAATACAATTTTAGTCATAAAAATGCGCAACTAAAGATACCAGTTGATGCGATGTGTTTAAGCATTATAAACCCTTTTGCAAAGAAAATTTTAATTTGCAACTAAAAAACCTGGTTTCCTATTTTAAACTGGCAAAGCCTTTGGTAAAATGTCAGGATCAAGGTATGAATACACCAAGAGATATCGGCTATTTAAAGTCCCTAATTATTTTTCTTATCATTACTGCAATTAAATAATTAATTAATGTCAATATTATTTAATGACATAATATAATTAACATAAAGCTTTATTATTATTTATTACAAAATATTAAGGCCTTTTGAATATAATACACAGAAAAAAAAACTTGTATAGATTAGATAAAATAGTTAAGCACTATGGACAACCAAAACTTTTTCTAGTATATTTAAAGTTTTTACTAAAATTACCTTAAGTAGCTTATAAAAAAAGTTTGTTCCAATATACATCTTCATTGTGTTGTATAGAAAATAAAACTGCTATCGTAGATAAATTTTGGTCTAATTAAATGCCATTTAAATAAGAGTTTTATTATCTTGGTACAGGTGAATCTCCCCCAAAGAAGAAAAAGCCGATTACCGACATCCACCCCCAAACTTTTGACCCCGGATCCGGCTTTCATCTCACTCTACAGTTGTCTTATTTATAGACTTATTTCCAAGATGACAAATTATAATGTGGATTTCTGCATTATTCATTCCTTCAGATTTGAGCATTAAAAAGTGGATCAGCATTTTCTTCCTCCTCTACAAATTTTCATACTCTACATCAGATTTTTCTAATTGGAACAGCCTGTGTATAACCTAAAAATTGTGTAGGTCTAACCAGAACAACACAATTATATTTTTAAAGTTAATTAAATAAGCTCATAGGAAAAATATGTATATATACAGGGTTTCCCATAGAGTGGCCGCGAGACGAGACGAGACGAGACGAGATAAAGCCTTGTCTCGTCTCGTCTCGAAATTTCGAGATAATATATTTCGAGACGAGACAAGACAAGGGTCGAGACGAGACGAGACAAACGTTTGTCTCGTCTCGTCTTGTTTTGTCTCGTATGTCTCGAGTTGTTTTGGTTTATTTCAATTAAATTAATTTCAATATACAGTGCATTAGTAATGTATAGGATAATTTCAATAAAAATTAGTTCGGAAGTTTAAGAAAAATGCTTGAACCCGTCGATTTTTATTTTTAGGTACATGCTACATATTTTTTAAACTAATTTTTATGTCTGCACAGTGCACAAGGTGGTGATAAAAAGACATATTTTTTTAAATGGAAGACACATATTTTATCATTACATTATTAATTTCAATGTTTAATTCTAGAAATGTTTATTCTCAATTTTTTTTACGAATTTTTAACTTTTTTGATAAGAATTAGGTATACCTAAACTATCCTAAATGGCAATATTCTTATACCTACGTAACTTTCTGGGTATAGAATATGAAGTAGGTATAGGAATTTCTAGAATTAAATAAATAGAATCCAAAACTGTAAAAATATGAGTAGGTATAGGTATACTATTTTAAATAAAAAAAATACTTTTGTAGCACCCTAATACTTTATCGACGTGCCCTGTCTAATTCAAAATGTTAAAATTTAACATATTATTTAACCATATACCTAATACTTACATAACCACATTATCTACACATCTTATATTCAAGGCATTAAATTACTTACTCCTCGCCATCGTTGACTCTCCCTGTACACTATATACTTACATACTAATTGCAAAATCTGCTGCAAACTGGTATGTATTTTAAAAAGGATGCATTGTTTTTAGTTTAAATTAAAACTTTTTAAAACATAATAGCGGCAAATCCTTAACTAACAGAAAAACATTCAAAAACAACCCTCTGCATAGGCATCAAAAAGTACCGCCGCGCCGCCTGTATACTTTGCCGACACACCGTTTTATTCGGGATGCGGCAATAATTTTTGCATGTTTTTTACTATTTAAAGATCTATAGAGCGATTGCCTTTTTAAAATGTTTTGACATTTTTCCTTAGTTCATTCTTGTGTTTGAAGCTTGTAAGAAGTAAGAAGGTGAATTAATATTTTTTTAAAATGGAACACCCTGTATAAATGCTTATATTTTTTATAACACGCATTGTAAAGAAAAGTTGACGTGATAGAGCTTTTCTTAAAATTGTGTAGTTTTCTCAAAAAATTGGTAATTTTAGACTTTACGGACACCCATAATATGCAACCAAAAATAAAATAATGAACCCAATAATTTGTTTTTTTATTTAAAATAAAAATATAGAACATATAAGTGACATAAAAATGTCCACAAAATAGAAAAAAATCTAAAAGATAATGGAACATAAGTCATAAACTCCATTACAAAACACAGGTAAAATGTTTTCTAGAATTTTTTCTTATAATTATATAGGGTGTTTGATCAATAGTTTTAAAATGTAGTTTTCTCAAAAAATTGGTAATTTTAGACTTTTACGGACACCCATAATATGCAACCAAAAATAAAATAATGAACCCAACAATTTGTTTTTTTATTTAAAATAAAAATATAGAACATATAAGTGACATAAAAATGTCCACAAAATAGAAAAAAATCTAAAAGATAATGGAACATAAGTCATAAACTCCATTACAAAACACAGGTAAAAATGTTTTCTAGAATTTTTTTTCTTATAATTATATAGGGTGTTTGATCAATAGTTTTAAAATCTTTAACAGCAGTTAGATCTTGCAAAAAAAGTCTCTATAAACATAAGTTCGGATATGCATCGTTTCGAAATTGGAAATACGCAGGGTCCTAAAGTTAAAAAGAAGCTTTAATTGTACATAATTTTTAAAACAATTATTTTGATAAAACAACTTAAAATACAACTTTTTCGTAATTTAAGTTTTTTTCGAGAAATAACTACTATAAAATACTTTTCAAAAGGGTATAAAAAAGAATCCGTTTTAATTTTTTTCTTGAAAGCAAAACAAAATTTTAAAAAAATTAAGAGACAAAATAGTTGTATTTTAAGTTGTTTTGTCGGGGGTAATACCACGAGTGCTTAAAAATTACCGATAATTTTTCACGAGTCTGGTTAATTTTAAAGCACGAGCGGTATTTAGGGAGAATATTTCACGAGTCAAAAACGTAGATAAAGTTTAACTTAAAATGTAATATTAATTTAACAAACCGTCATTATTATTTAAAAATTTCGTATTGTAAATTTGACAGTAAGTGAAAAAACCACGTTGCTTAGACGACGTGGAATTTCCGCTGTAATTTTTCCATAATACCACTTCTCTTATGGGAAAATATGTACATGAGTAAAATATTCAAAATAATTAAAAAATAATAAAACCACAGACAGGGTAATATACTTTTTAAAGCAATTAATTTTAGCTTCTTTTTTTAACACACTGTATTTCTGAAACGATGCATTTCTTGACCTATGTTTATAGAAACTTATTTTTGCAAGATCCAACTGCTGTCGAAGTTTGTAACACTAAATCTTAAACAACCTGTATAATTCTTAAGAACCAGAAAGATATTGTTGGAGATTTATTACAGTTAGTTCACTTAAGTTTTAAGTCATTAAAATTTTTCGGGATATCTCGTCTCGTCTCGTCTCGAGCTTGTCTCGAAGGATTTTATCTCGTCTCGTCTCGAAATTCGAGACAAAATGCTGTCGAGACGAGACACAATGGCTTCGAGACGAGACGAGACGAGACGTCTCGTATCTCGTGTCTCGCGGCCACCCTAGTTCCCCATAATAGACTATCTATTTTGATATTGAAATAAATTCTATATGAGATAAGTTAGTACGTTTTTTCATAATATTATCTTCTATGGCCTTTGGGATTTGAATTAACATATTTTAATCGAGTAGCACCTGTCACAAAACTAGGAAAAATTGATTTTCGTAAAAGGTCATTTTTCTAATAAAGCATCATTAGGTTTGAACACATAATTTAATGTTTAGTGTTAATTCTCATGGATTATTCAGTTTAACATCGAGTTTTTTTTTGCGTGAAAACATAAAAAGTAACTAAATAAATAAGAAGTGTCATGAATCATTTCTTGTCAAATCTTGAAAAGTGCATTGAAATTAATGGCACTTACTTAAAAGACGCAATTTTTAAAAGTTTGGATAAGTCGTATGTTATAGTCAATCCCAAAGAGTGAATTGTAATTAAGTGTAATAGAATATTAGTTTTATTAAGTTTTAGCAATTTTACTGAGCAATTAAAATGGGTAGTCTATTATGGGGAACCCTTTATAACACCTAAAGCCTTTATTATAGCTAATGAAAAAAATATAGGTTTTAGGGTTTTTGCCTGTTTTTTACTAAGCGTTGTCCAAAAAAATTACTGAAAAATATTTATAATTAGGCACTAAACTCCCAAATCAATAGTTAACCAGCGCGTTCCAAAAATAAATATAAAATATCTTAGCCTGCTTAAAACACTGTTAAATGTGTAAGGTATAGTTTCTCCCACATCACTTAGTGATTCGCCTTTTTAATTATCCAAATCTTATAACAAAGCTTTCTTCTTTTATTTACCAAAAGCTTTAGGAAACCTGTCTCTTATTTATAGGTATCTTTACGGTTTCTGCTCTCAAAAATTAGCCAGTATAATTAATATCCTAGTAGCTCATAATTAGGCCTCACGCATCCTTAACAGTTCTACTGGAACAGAAACCCTAAAAATTAATTTTGAAATATAATTATGATTTACGTGTATTAATAAACTACCTCTTACTTTCTTACTTTACATAAGACACATATGTTAGCACCCAGGCTATAAGCTTTTGTGGTGAGTTCCCATTTATTAAGAAATGTATATTTTTTGAAATTTAGGTTTTTTTTTTAAGTCATGACCAGAAATCACTGTTTCGTCAAGTTTAAGAGGTTGTAAAATATATAAATGGTCGTGAAATTTAAAGGTCCTATAAAATACAATTTGGCTTACAAACAAATGCTTCCATTACTTATTCGAGTCCCCACTTATGTAAAATTCTTTTTGCCTCCTCTGCTATCACAAATAATGCCATATTTAATAAATCAAACTTACAAAAATTGGAAAACCGTACAAATTCAGCAAATAAAATAAAAAAATGAGCTTCGTACCATGTCGTTTGGGTGTAGTACGTGTGATAGCGATAGGGACAAGATAGGACCTAAAGTAGTTAAATATTTTACGCTAAGAATAACCACAAGGTGCAGCGCAGTTAAGAAATTTGTTAACTCTAGACAGTATTGTTTTTATTTCGAACAGATAATTTTTTTATCAAAGATTCATTTTAAGTCCAACGAAATAGACCCCATTCTGTTAGACAATATTTTTTTGGGGAGTAAATTAGCATGTTTAATTTTATAGCTGAAATTATGTAAAATGTACAAATTTTTGTTTTATTAATTATTAATTAGTTATTTGTATTGGGTATCTAAATTAAAATAGATTTATGGTAAATTAGAAAATATTGTGTAAGAAAAAAAGTGTTAATAATTTTAATAGTAAATTGGACCATTGCTTCAATTATATTGTAAAAATCTTAAAAATAATAAATGATACTACAGAACTTTTTTTTAATAACATATTACTTATTAGTGCCTACTAAAAAATTATTGGAAGTTAAAAAAACATACACTCATAGACAAAAATATCAAATAATCTTAAAATTTTCCATAAGACGCAATGCTAACTGTCTGCACCAAAAATATTTATATTACCACTTATAAATTATCAAACAAGGTGACTAAAATGAAAAGTGTTAAGAGAGGACAATCTCGCAGTTTTGTATTATTAAAACATTTGTTGTATTACTGATAAACTCCACAGAGAGTAAAAAGCTTTTAAGAAAAGGAATGCAATAGTAATTAAATGGCCGTTATTGATTTAAAAATGTGTAACACTCTGTGGGGTTTAATAATAACCCAACCTATTTTGTAATGATACACAACTGTGAGATTGTCCTTTTTTAACACTTTACATTTTTCGCACTTTGTTTAGTGATTTCTAAGTGGTAATATAAATATTTTTGGTACAGACAATTAACATTGCATCTTATGGTAAATTTCAAAATTATTCGATATTTTCTCCATGAGTATAGATTTTTACAACGATTTAATACCAAGAAAGTCGAACATGGCACACTCAATTTCTTCCTTTGTTTAGTCACTTACACACACATAAGTTTGCGTTAGGTCAAGTTTGTCCTAGCAAATATACCAAATTCAGTAACCTCTATGAGTGTGAAAAAAATTTGAGAGTCACCATTGGGATCTCGTAAAATGTTAGAGATTGTTAAAGTCAAATATTAGGGCTTTGTTTTGTGGTGGGTTGCAGAAATAGTTCCCGCAAAAAAAAAAGAAAAAATCTCAACTTTAATTTTTAATGAACAAAAAACTAAAACTCTTTTTACGAACACTTTTCCTTGTTTTTTTTTTAACTTCATTTTATTTCAATTCATTAATCTTTTTGTATTTGTAAGGAATATATATTTCATTATTACAACATTTTTTGTAAGTCACTAAAATAGTTACCACACCTGATATAAATATATGTAATATTTCTCATTTAGAAAAATGTGTCCCTCAATCCCTTTTCTGTGACCGTCATATTACACTTTCAAATTGGCTGATTATTAAGTTAAATAAGAAGAGACTAGTGTTTATGCGAAGTGCTTTTAGTGTTTACCGAGTAATAAAAATAAAGCATAAAAAGCAAAAAGTTTAAATATCCATTTTTTACGAATATTTTTAAAACTATTCTTAAATATTTCTTTACCAAAATTCAGAACTATTTTCTTATCTGAACTTTACTGTAGCTGTTGCTGTTTACAAGATAGCAATAGCAGGCACCGAATTTTTTCACCCCGAATGCTTCAATGACAAAATTATAAAAGTACAACCATTAAAACCTTACCCTGATAATCGAGTAGTCAGTATGTAAGGGGTTTCACCTCGGAATAAGAGATAATAAGCTGCAAACTCGTATACACCTTCCTTTTTCTCTTCTAAAAGTTGTCTCAAAAGTCCAATAAAATTCCGTCTTTGCGCCGTAAGTTATTTAAGGTCAAAGGTCAAAAATAATTTTTCGCGATTATTTCGGTTCCTTTATCTCCGGTAATTTATTATAAAAATTATGAGGCGACAATTTGGTTTTAATTTTTTTTCATACGTTTAACCATTTTTGAGATAGAGGGCAGAGAGCCCGCAGCGTTCAACCATACTCACTGTAATGCAATGTCAACCGTGTATCTTAGTAAATAATACTCGCGTCTAGAGACACCCCAGATAATATGGCTCGCTAGCTTCTTGACAGTGTTGATACATGAAACATGCTTTATTATGCAGAAACTCGGCTAAAAAAATGACCTTTTAATACGTCCCCGCATTCTTACGTCTGAAATATAATTGGGGAAAATAAAAAGCCGCTTTACTAACCAGAACTAACCATGAATTTAGAGCTTTTGTATTTGTCTAAATTATCCCTACATAGAAGTTAATAACAAAATTTTAACAACGTATTAGAAAAAATCCAAGGAATATATAATTACACTTTTAAAAAAATGTATAACTTCTAACATATTAAAAATTATAAAAAATTTGTAAATAACTTCTGTAGGGATAATTTAGACAAATTCAAAAGCCCTAAGTTCTAGTCGGTCATGGTTAGTTCTGGTTAGCAAAGCGGATTTTTATTTTCCCCAATTATATTTTAGACGTAAAAATGCGGGGACGTATTAGAAAGAACCCGAAATATTCTTTTACACATTAAAATTTAATTTTTTAGGTTATCACACTATCAAGTAGCTCGCGGGCATTATTTGTATTATTTATTGGTTAATACATTATATTTAATAACATTTTGCATATATCTAATATATTTATTTAATACTACTTACCTACTTTGTGTAATTAAAATCTCATTGGATAAAATACTTATTTTATATCCTACTTTTATATTAATTTATTTAAAGTAGATTTTAACAAGAAATAAAACTTGTAAATATATTGTAATTTAATCGTCATTAAGTAGCTATCTTTTTCATTTAAAACATATAAAGATTTATTCATTTAGAGAACAAAAGTAATAATTTTCTTCTTTTTTTTTTTCATCTTTATATCATCGTCATCTTTTTGGTCATGTCAAAATTTCTGTTATATAGTTATTATCTTCGTTGCCCTGATTCGTTGTTTCCAGACTTTCCAGAATTTCCGAATTAAATGCACTATACACTCTCTTCCTCAAAGTTGCTTTGTAATAAAACAGCATTGAGGCAAGCTTGTTCATTACACTAGCCACAAGGTAAAGTGCATTGCAACCCGATTTTCTGGACTCACAGCGTACACCATATTTATACTTACAATTATTACAAAATAGTGTATTAGGTAATTCCTCAAGAGTCGGTATTAATATTGTTGTTATTGGCTCCAGGAGTTCATTTTGCAGCACCCAACCCCATATCTTAAAAACCATTAAAATAATAATAATTTTAATAATATTAATTTAATTTAATTTAAAAATTATAATTTAAATAATAATAATGAATAATAATGAACTCCAAGACAACAGGACCCACCTCAAGACCTGGAACCAATCCAGGATCCAGAAGCGTCAAAAAATATCGCACAAGCGGACAAGCACTCCCAGACTTTCGGGGATACAAAAGCAACGCTTGAACGAGATTGCTCCCGAGAACGCCGATAATAAATTAACCGAAAGACTTGTAAATATCAATATCAAGTCCATCAAACAGCGTTGCCTATATAAAGCCTCTAGAAGGAATAAGAGAACAAATAAATCGCACAAGCGGACAACGCACTTCGGGACAGACTTTCGGAACATACGGATATATTGGCACTTAACAACGCTGTTTATGAGGCTGCAGAAACAACTTATTCCCCTAACAAACGCTCAGACAGCTTTCACCAAACTCTTCAAAAGACCGAACGCTTTCACCAGAAATACTAGCAAGTGCAGTTAGCCACTCTCTGATGTGGGGAGCAGCGAGGAGAAAAAAAAGAGGAGATTTGACGCGGCAAGAGGCATCACGTATACGAAGCTGTTGCATTTGCTTAGAATATATATCATCCAACAGACCTTTTACTGGCACAAAAAATCAGGTTTAAAGGGGCGTAAAATAGCTTTGCTAAAGCTACGCCAAAAACACCACCTGGAAAACTTAACAGACGTGTGCTTCTCATCATCAAACAGCGTTGCCTAGAAGGAGCCGCATAGGATCCTTGGAAAATTATCGTGTTAGGAATAAACAACTCAATATGTTAGAGCTTAAAGAAAAAGGCGTTTTACGGAGAGGGATAAGAGTCACAAATAAATTGCTTTACTCTTTTAGTGGTAACCAGGCCTTCTAGCTTTCTCATTCGCGCAGACCTCCGCCACCAACGATGATGTATGAAGCAATTACAGGCGACTGATCCATTGTTTACGGAAAATATGGGAATCCGAATTATCCGGAATAAATAAGGTCCTTAAAAGAGCTATAACATGCTAGCGGTGCTGCTATTACTCTTTTGGAGTGGTTAAGTGGACGCATGCCAGGAGAGGAACTGCGTGAGCTGGACCTCGACAGCACACATATGGAAAATGATGCATCTTCACCGACACAAGCATCCACCCCGCGCTCATCAACATCCCGTATTTACCTCCCACGCCACCAGGGAGGTCTGATATGGTCTTGATAAAAAAAAAATTTATGTAGCTTAGAGTGTATTCAGCCCCGATCGACTGGTTTTGAGTCTTGCTGATTGTCGTGTCAAGTTGCCCATAGTACTGATCCACTGATGCAACTAGTAAGAGCACACGAAATAGCATAGTCATAATGACAATGTTTGGAGCGTTTCTATTCAAGGCAGCGGAGCGAGCAGCGAAGAAATTCGACCAGTCACTTATAAGACTCGAGTCTAAAGCCGTAAGAACTGCAGTTAAAAGAGCAGAACAGCAGATGCTTTTATAAGATCACTAGGGGCTTCTAATAAGCCGCAACACCCTGAATTAGTATTTTGAACAGCGTTTGAGAGACTATGTAGAAACATAGAAAGGCTCAATCTATCTCGAAACCTCGGGAACGCCGATAATTTGGGTAAACATCAATTTTAAAATTTGCTGAGCTGAAGTCTGAGACCGAGGGTTTAACAAACGCTACTAGCATGCCAGAATGGGGTGATAAACACATTGTATTAGTATACCGACCTTTTTAGAAAAATCAGGAAAAATTTTCAAACATTCCTAATACTGCTTGTCGAGCTTGTAGACAGCAACCCGAAACACTAATGCACTTATTGTCAGCTTGTCTTCAACGTGCATGCTGTCCCACGCCACCAGGGAGGATAGTGGTCTTTACATCCACCGACATAACGATGCGCTTCAGGTACTTTATTATCACCTCAGACATTATTACGGCATCGACGAAACATGCTTTTAGAAATTTTGCTATTTGCTAAGAAGACTCCCGGCGATAAGAACCGAGGCAGTAGTGGAAAATGACAACTGTCGCATATATTGATAACACATTGGTATACCGAAGCCAGTTTTCAAACATTCTTAAACTACGCATCAACCCGGCTCGCGCCAATAAACCTGATATCGTTCTCTTTGAGGTACGAATAACTATTACGGCATGTACGTGATTGCCCAATTTTCTGTTGCTCCCAGCGGAGACTAACATCGCCATATGTTGAACGGGAGAAACGAGCCAAATAACTCTATGTATGATCTTCTTGGCGAAACACTTCAGGAGGCTACCAGAACCTATCAGGAGTAGTTTCGAAATTATCGCATCTAACTGTAATTAAAAAAAATGTTATTTCGACCTAAAGGAAAAATATGATTATTAAAAGTAATAGGCGATTTTTTACAACATTTTTTCATTAATATTTTTTCAGTGATATCTTTAATAAAAAAGTGGACGCAACATTGTCTTTTATATAAAAAATGTTAAAACTTTGGCCTAAATAATCGAACAATGTTGTTAATTAAATATTTTTTTAAGGTAAGATAAACAATAGGGAATTTTACCGTTTCAGGTTTACAAAACCTAAGCTCGAAAGCGTTATATTAAATCATATACTTTTTATTGAACCAGCCTACGTTTTAAAAAAATATTGTACTTTGTTAGTGCAGTTTTTGCATAAAAGTAAATTTTCGTCCTCTCTTAAAGTTTAGCAGAAAATAACATATGAGGAAAGGAGTGAAAAATCGTTTAGTAATTTTAGTAAAATCTATGTTCTTTAACTTTAATCCTTACATTTTTACAAAAAGATTGCGTTTTTAAATATACTTGGTACCGTGCGCCTCCTTGATCGGAAACTTAGAAAACCCGGCACCCACGGTACCTAGTACTTAAGCTCCCTATTAGCATACATGCTTTGTTAAGATAAAATAGAAAAATATGGTTCCTCCCTTGCGCAAATCCTCTATAACGTTTGAAAACCAGCGCGTTGTTAAACATAAATTTCTTTCTGGACCATTCTGTACTTAAAAATTGTTAAATACATACATAAAATCCTCTTAAATATATTAAACAGGGTAACAGTGCCGTTTTTAACAACGTTCTAAAAATATGTGACATAAATATGTTTTAAATAATCCTCGTATTAGAAAGTCATACATTTTTAAAATTTTATCCGCTCACATCCCTATCACATCCACTCCTCATATTTCACTCGTAAAATCGGGATTTCGCAGAATGGTTTTGGGTCTTTGAATAGAAACATCAAAGCAAAAAGGCTAAGTGATACTTCTAGTCCGTTGTTAGGTTGCTTTTTGATGCCCTTATCAAAAAAGACTGGTAATTTATATTCTGGCAATAACTTAAAAACCCCCTTCCTTAAAAGTCTTCTACAATTTAATCAAAAAATCGTATTGGTACTTTATGAATTCTTATTGATAATTCCTTTTTTATATGGTTGTGTTTCATGCTTATTCATAAAAAACACTAAGGTTTAAAAACAGCTAAAAATTTATATACATATAATATATATATATATATATATATATATATATATATATATATATATATATATATATATATATATATATATATATATATATATATATATATATATATATATATATATATATATATATATATATATATATATATATATATATATATATATATATATATATATATATATATATATATATATATATATATATATATATATATATATATATATATATATATATATATATACATATATACATATATACAGGCTGATTGATGGTCGATGGAACCTTAGACGTTTATAAAAACGAGACATAGAAATTTTTTGAAAATTTTGCAACATGGGTAATTGCCTGCTCTATTAATTTAAAATATTTTCAACAACGCGACGTTGCCACTTATACCAAAAGTAATAATTTTTCGCTCTGCTATTGCTTTCTGATTATTTTTGAATGCCTATCCCTAGTAGTTTTTGACTTATTAATTAATATCTTTATTTTTTCTTTAAAACATAACTCCAACTAAATTTGTATTACTACGTCATTGAGATTCGCAGAAAGTTTAAATTTTGAAGGTAATTTAGGTAGGTCCTGTATATTACTTTGAGAAAAAAAATGTTCTACATTATACAGGGTTGGTCAAAATTACTGATTTTATCGCAAGATACAAAAATGAAGAAAAGCGCATTTTTTAAATGGAACACCGTAAATTATGATATATAATAAAAGGCAATTAAAATCCCTTGAAAACGATATAGCATGTTCCTATACCTAAATAGTAATTTCTCGAAAATAAGCAAGTTTCTGGTAGAATTGAATTATTTTGGGATATTTGCCTTAGATGGCTATGAAATGTCACGATGAAACATATGAAGAAAATTCTGAAAATTAGTGCGGTAGTGATACTATTTTATAAGATTTTTTTTAGGCTTTAAATTTTTAAAAAAATAATCAGCGCCTTAAGAAGCACAACTTCTATGGCTATGAAAAATATACAGAGCTTAACTCCCTTAAATATTTTTTATCAAAACGGAGGTATCAGCAGCGCCTACAGTATGAATAACAACAGGACGTGGAAATAAAATCCTAACAATATGGCCACACAAGATATATTGGACGGATATTATCGACGAACAGCTCTTAGACATGGGATCAGATCAAATATCAGCCGTCTACAACTTTGACAAACCATGTAGTATCAGCTGCAATCCTGACATATGGACAACCTCCATCATTTTCCACTGGCCTGGATTGGTACACCGATGGCTTAAATAGAGATGATGGAGTGAGAGGTCTTGTATTTGCGCCCAGAGCTACTTTTATCCTTCCATTAGGCAAGCAAGTCACAGTATACTAGGCGGAAATCTATCATATCCAAGTATATATTCAAGAAAATGTGAAAAGGGGATATCATAATCAAAACATGTGCATTCTCTAATCTCTCTAACAGTCAGGCTGCTCTAAAAACCCTAAACTCTTATCGTTTTAAAATGGTACTACATTGTGATAAAACCATATTACGCTTAAAATAAGAAACGTTTAATTAAACGAATAATTAAAGCAAGACTTGTGTGTGCAACTTCTTGTCATCATTAAACTAAACTTTTGCCAATAAGGAAGGTACAAATGTACAGTTTCGCATCAGAATTATGTAAGTCTAAGGCAAAACCCTTATCACTTAAATAAGTTACCAGATATTAAATTAACTGTATACGAACAATAATATCAACTTAAAAAAACGACGACTTTTAGCATTTTTTTTGTCCTAAAAATAAAATATAATATTTAATTTATTATCAACTTAAAATGCAATAGAACATCCTTGATTTCTTTATCTAACAATATTATTACCGCTCATAACTCTTGGGATCTAAATAAAAACAAATTAAGGACACAGTATAGGTAGAATGAAATAAAACTTGTAATTCAACACTCTGAGTTAGTAAAAAGTACCGCAAGGTTTAAATATTTTTATGGTTACAAGATTTTGGCACTTACAAATTTTTGGGAAAGCAAATATGACCATATTTTCACTGTTGTTATATTTGCCAGTTTTACGCTATATCTAATCTTTTTTTAAATATTTTCATTCCTATTGCAATTAATTATGCCTGCCCAATTTAAAAAATCTTATATTTTTAAAATTTTACCTTCACTAGTTGCTGAGATATGAAAACATTACATTTTCAATAAAAAGTGCAGTAGCGCTTAAATATCTTTAAACCGCTAATCCTTCGTTTACAAAATTCAGTTTTTGGGTTTCTGGCACAGGTTCCAACATTACTGTTTAATTTAACACGCCTAAAAACCCGCAAATAAGAAATTTTGTAAAACCAGCTTAATAAGAAGTTTAAAAAGACCGTACAACGGCCAACAATGACCTAAAAAATACTCTAATTTTACCAATAGAGGAATGCCTCTTTCTAAAATGTCTCAAACATTTCAAATTAATCTTGCTAGCTTGGAGAAATTTATTCATTGCCATCTACATAACAAAAATCGTGCAAGATACCCAGATTGCTGACTATGGAACAAAGATTTCCAACGGATATCAAGATGAAGGTATTGTGATTTTGATTTTGTAGTTATTGGAGACGAAATCTGAATAAAAATATCAACTCTAAAGTGGCGCCATTTAAACAACCCAAAATTAAAGAAAGCAATAGCTGTACCTTCAGTAGTAAAGAAATAGCCATTGCCTTCTGGAACAGCAAGGGTGTCTTGACCGTTTTCCTTTTCAGAGAGAACGGTGTACCATAAATGCACCATTTATTTTTTATTCTACTACAAAGACCACTTATGTAGTTAGAAAAATGCATTGGGATGTTCTTTCACATCCATTGTAGTCCGAATTTATCACACTGTAATTTCCATTTCATTAGATTGCTGCAAGATGCATTGGCCGGCTTAAAATTTTAATGCGATAATGGTGTTGTTGAGTTTGTATATGAGTAGCTTTATAAATCTTGCATAACCATGGCAGTTTCACAATGCCACAATGCCTAAACCCAGTTATGCATAAACTCGGCAACATCATAATGTGCAATGTGCATAGACCTAGATGGTAAATAAAGGGAGAAATATATGGTTATTATATAACATTTTTAATCATATGTTTACTCGCCTGAAAAAGATATTTTTTTTATTGTTGTAGTAATAATTCGCAGTGTTTTAATAGTCCCTTTTTGTTAAATGATTTATATAATGTGTATATAGTCAAAAATGTTTGCCCAGTTCTAGTCAGTTTTGTTTACATCGTGAACTTCTAGCTTACAGTTAATAATATCTTGTGACATAAAAGGGCTACCTTCAAAACTATTCGTACTCTTTTTAATAACGACATTGTACAGGGGCTTTGATTATACTTACGTGGCATCTGGAGCCTTTATTTTTGAAGATAGAAAAAAAATATTATATACAGGGTGTAAAAAGTATAATGCTCATAATTTTAATTTTAGGCGTTAGTGGAGCTCAAAACAAGTCGAAAAGCTCATATAACATATGTGTCAAAACTTGACAGATTTTTGTCTAAACGATGTCAAAGTTTGAATTTTGAAAGCCATTATTTTTGAAAACCAGAAACTTTTGTCTTGATCGCTTTTCAGTAGATTCATTTGCTAATAAAATATACTAAGTTTCAAATGTTTCAAGCTAGAAATAATATAAAAAAATATACTAATAATAATTTTTCTCCCAGTTAAAAATGTAAAAAACAATTGGCAACGGAGCACCTAGCTAGAAGCCTTGTCCTTGTGTAGTCAGTTGTAAATGAGTTCGTGTTAAACGGCCGCGACATTTCTGGTTGTTTTTAAATCGGGAAAAATGCGGATATGTTATAAATTTACTACTGTAGTGTCCAAGAATTTTGAAAACGAGAAGTGTGCAACAGAGAAATCTTATTCTTCAAGTAAAATAAAAAAGTGCTGTTTAAAACATAATAATTTGTGCTCTAAAAATGAATATTTAGCCTTTTTGTGGTGAGTACAATTATTTTTTAATTACAAATATTAACCAAACAATAATGTATTGTTTTTTACATAAATTTAATTTCAAACTAATTATCAAAATAAATTGCAAAAAGAAATTTTTATTATTTGTATATAAATACACATCTCCTTAAAAAAAAGTGTAAATATGCAAAACTCGCAAAAAACGTCGACTCGCTTCTAGGAAACAGGCGCGGTGTTGCCAATTTTTTTAAACTTTGAAAGGCCATATTTCGAAAACAGTTAATTTTTGACCCATATGTTCTTGGCTTTTTCGACTTGTTTTGAGCTCCACTATCGCCCATTAAAATCGTGAGCATCATACTTCTTACACCTTGTATAAAAAATTAGTGTTTTCTCCGTATTATCATTTTAAATTATCAATAAAAAATATCGCAATAAAAAATGGAAAAATATAGACTACTTTTTTATATGGAACACCCTGTATATTATGCACTACAACGAAATAGTCTTTTTTTCTGATTTCAATAATAATTTTAAAAATTAAAAAATACAAAATTAAATAAATATTTATAAGGTATATAATTTTTTTATATGTAATATGATATTTTTAGACTTTAAGTATTAAATTAAAATATATTTGCAAAAAGTTTTATATTAGTATCAAGAAAGCCATGGAAACAATAAAATTGTTATGTTGCTGAATTTAGTGAGGGTTTTCTCTGGACCAAAAATGTTTATTTTTGCAATTTAACATGCCTGCTATAATGAGGGAAGACTCGTCAGTGAATAGATTTTTATTTAAAAACTTTAGATCCTGCAGCATAAACCTAGCTATTTCGAATGCATACTTTGGTCGGTTATGCATGTTTTGATCAGAAAAATTCTGGACGGACATAACTCTATAAGGATGAAATTTGTAAAACTTTAAGGTCAAATAAATTTTATAATCTGTTTTATTAAGTTGGGATGCCTAAAATTATTAAAAGTAGTTAGTGGTAGTCCAATAGAAAAAGTATAATAATTATCCTGGAAAAAAAACGAGGATATCCATATCTTTGTTTTTATTTCGTGCTACAGTCCTTTTCTTTATTTTAAAGTTTTTTCGTTCACTAAACTTTCTTACTATGTATTTAATAGTGTCTATAGATGATACTCGTTGTTAAGGATATAATAAGGGATATTTCCTTTGCACTGTCGTTATCTTATTATTGTTGCCTTAAAAAAGACGCACAATAGCAATTTTTTTTCTCTGAATAGCCCATCGACAAGAAAGCAATAAATATTATTTTTAATGGTTAAAATAATAAACTTTAATTTTTTACAATATGGAGACGTCAAATTTATTATAAAAAATGTATTGTTTTCATGGCTTTCTTGATACTAATATAACACTTTTTTGCAATTTGTTCATAATTTAAGCAAAAAATTTTAAAAAATTTTTCACCCAAATTTCATCAATGTATATTATAGATATACAGGGTAATTGGTAAGTCGAGGCAAAAAATAAAGGCCCAAATTCATTTTTTAATTCTGCATCGAAAACCAAGAATACTTTTTGCAATTTTTTTTTTCGTTTCCAAGATATTTCACTATAAAGTTTTGGCAAAAAAAAATGTAATCACATTGTGGGTGTCGCTAATCTTAGTTGGCGCTTTCAAACTATTACGTCATATGAAATCAAGTTTGACCGTTGTCAAAAGTTAGACACTTTGGTGCACATGCTTAATAATTATTATGATTTTATACCCCATATAAAAAATTGACAAGTGTCTAACTTTTTTAAAAAGGTCAAACTTGATTTCATATGACGTAATAGTTTGAAAGCGCCAACTAGATTAGCGACACCCAATGTGATTAATTTTGCCAAAACTTTATAGTGAAATATGCGGAAACGAAGAAAATTTGCAAAAAAAGTATTCTTGGTTTTCGATTCAGAATTAAAAAATTAATTCGAGCCTTCATTTTTCGCCTCGACTTACCAATCACCCTGTATATTGGAAATCAGAAAAAAAATATTTTGTTGTAGTGCATAATATACAGGATGTTTCATTTAAAAAAGTGGAAGTTGTCTACATTTTTCCATTTTTTTTGTTGCAATATTTTTTTATTGATAATTTAAAAAGATAATATGGAAAAAACTACAAACTACAATTTTTATATAAAACATTTTTTTCTTTCTCCAAAAATAAAGGCTTACGATGCCACGTAAATTTAATCAAATACCCTGTACACAGTAGCACTAAAAGGTTCAAAATCTATTATAACCGATAACTGTTCTCCCAAACATTTTACTTTATCCGCCTCACCTCTATCGATTTTCAAAAAACGCTGTTTGCGGTTAAATGTTTTAAGCGGAAAGAATTTTCATGGCACTAACAAGGGCGGTCACAGTTCGGCCATGAAAGGAAATATGACTACGGCCCAATATTTATAGCGTCTGCCGAAATGAAATAAGAACATGTAACTGATCCTTACTCAAAGGTTACAAATGTTTCTTAACTTTAAAAACAATGACTAAAGGGTTATAATAAGGTCAATTAATGACCAAGGCCATTTAACGCGCCATCATTAAGCGCCAATTATTGCCCAAGTTATTTACGATATTTTTTGGCGATCATTTTGTTATTTAACTGTGAAAATCGTACTTTTCTTAAATTATTAACGGAATGTATTCACAAGGTATTTCGGTTTTAGGCAACCAACTTGACAGATTTTTTTATGGTTGTTATTCAAATGATATGGTTATACAGAGTGTAAAAAGTTTGACTAACCACAACTAACCACAATTTAAATGGGCAATAGTGGAGCTCAAAACAAGTTAAAAAGCTTATTTGACATATGGGTCTAAACTTGACAGATTCTTGTCTAAACGATGTCAAAGTTAAAACTTTAGAAGCAATTATTTTCGAAAGTCTTAACAATTGATAACTTTCTTCTTTATCGCTTATCAGTAGATTTATTTGGTAATAAAATAAACTAAGTTTTTAATCTACAAATAAAAAAAAATAAAAAGATTTTTTCCCTCAGTTAAAAAGTCAAAAAACAATTGGCAACAGAGCTACCTAGAAGCCTTGTAAGTGAAATAAAGTTAGTTGTACATTTTGTTCACCGGCCCGGCCGCGATATTTTTGTTTTTTTTTAAATCGGGAAAATATGCCGATATGTTTTAAGTTTACGCCAACCGTAGTGCAAAATGTACCAAAGATTTTTGAAAACGGAATGTGTGCAACCGAGAAATCTTATTCTTTAAGCAATATAAAAAAATTACTGTTTAAAAACATAATAAGTAGACTGTTTTTGGTAAGTACAACTATTTTTTAATTACAAATAATATCCAAAACAATAATTATTTATTGTTTTTCCTAACTTTAATTTTAAATTAAATATTAAAATAAATGCAAGAAGTAATTTTTATTATTTGTATGTAAATAAACATCTCCTTAAAAAAAAGTGTAAATATGCAAAACCTCGCAAAAAATCTTCGACGTTCCGATTCGCTGCGATGAAACGGGCGCGGTTTTGTCAACTTTTTTAAACTTTAAATGTCCATATTTCGAAAACAATTAACGTTTGACCCATATGTTCTTGGCTTTTTCGACTTGTTTTGAGCTCCACTATCGCCCATTAAAATAGTGAGCATCATACTTTTCACACCCTGTATACAGATTCGATGTTTGTTTGCTATATTTTTAGTTTTATGTACTTTAATCGTTTACTTATAGAAAATCATACATTAATAAAGGATTTTAAAAAATGATTTAGTACACGTTAATAATACACATAAATAAACAATCGCCAAAAAAATATATTAAAAGCTGGGTTTTTATATTTTAAAAGTATTCTGTAATGCAGCAGCAAGTTAGAAAAAACGTTATAATATATAATTAGTAATTGTCTGTAATTTTATTGATTTCTTTTATTATAAAATATTTTACTTAATATTAGATAAAAATTCAAAGCAGGTAATTAGAGCTCCCTATTTTGTTTATAAACGTTATCTTACAATTGCTCTTAAAATAATTAATAACTTAATAGGATTAATTAATATCGTTTAAGGTTTATCAGAACTAACTAATCTATTTAATACATACCTAAGTATAAAACCGTGTGGCAAAGATAATACCCTACACCAAAATATACATCATTAATCACTTTTGGCATTAACCCAGAATACGTTCCGGCTGATCTAAATTGAAACAGAGCATTGGATTGATGCCTTATTTTATAGCCTACAATATCGAAAAGGTTTTAATCCTGAAAAAATAAAGGTTGTGATGGGATAAACGATGAAAGTATGTCATTAGTCATTAGTCTAAAAACATTACTCTTAATTTACCATTTTTTTGTTTTATTACTATAGATGAGGATTTGAGAATTATTGCAGATCATTATTGGAAAAGTAAGTAAAGTAAATATATGTACAAGAATATTTATTAGGCAACAATAGGTATACTTTTTTTCAAATCTATAAATAGCAATTAAAGAAAAAAACATGTTTTAAATAATAATGAAAATCATGTTGTAAATTACCGATTTAATTAAATTGACCATTATTTGTAAAATATATTAACTTTAAATGAATATAAAAAACCACAATTAACAAATTAATATTCCTATTAAACATAACCATTCCTGTGTATAAAAGTACCGATTACATTACAAACATAGGTAAACTAAAAAAAATGTTTATTAAAAAAAACGAAATAAATATTTCTTAACAAAAGTCCTATTTATTTAAAAGAAAAAGAAGGCGTACAAAAAACATCGCAGTGAAATTTATTTAGGAAATACAGGTTATACACGCAAAGTATATTGCTCAAATTATTTTGGTACCGACAAAAAGCATCATAAAAGCCCCATTAGCGTCTAGGGCACACCCAAAGCACCACGATTTTTGTTAAATTTGCTAAGCTAATCGTAAAGCTTTTAGGAAAAATGTTATATCCTAACTAGTCAATCATGTTAAACGACGCGGCTGAGATCGTTTCTGTTTCGGCTCCTATAACCGCAATTTATTTTTTATTGTTTTTTTAGTTTTTATAAAATATATTTGTTTAAGGATCTCAAAAACTTAGGAGTTTCAAAATCGATTAGCAAAAACAAAGTTGAATTAGGTGATAAACTTGGAAATATATGTAATAATTTTTAACATTTAAGAATATTTTTAAATGAAATTAAAAGAAAACTTTTATTTGCAGCATATTTTTTTGCTGCAAAAGGTGGAGTTATTTTATTTATTGTTAATTTTCTTGGTTTAAATAATATCTGTAAGTTCGGCTTTTTCTTTAGAGGCTAAAACAATTTTATCTTAAATAGTAAGGCGTTAAAAACTAATTTGTACAAAAGTTTTGACTAATGTTTTTAGCAAAGGACCAGAAAGATTTACAGCCATTCAAGCAAAAGAGGACCTTATCTTTCATTCGATTGTTAAAACGGTTTTTGGCAGCAGTTCTGATGTAGTTTAATTATATTGATTTCTTGCATGGTAGCTAGCCTGTCGATTTTCGGGACTATGTTTATTAAGAAACTTTTTATGAGCTTGGTTTTTTAAAAGTCTGGCTGTGTTACAAAATTTAAAAAATCACTTGATTTGGTTTTTGGTGTCAATCTTTAATAAAAGAAATCAAAGAAATCGCTGTATGAATTGTCAGGTAGGGACCGGTATATACAGCAGACGAATTTGGTAGAAGATCTAAAGGTTAGTTTAAGCCAAAGAATATTGGGCCTACCTGATTCGAGGTTAGAAACTCTAGTACAAGCCAGATCGTTACAAACGTAATTAAGAATTTGTTATATAAGCAAAAGGTTTGAAGATATTTTATTTTCTTATTATGTAAAAAAATATTTTAAATCTTTAGTATAAATAAAATAATTCATTTGCTGATGACTTAGCGAGAAACAAAAAAATGGCATTTAGTTTAAGCTTCCGCCAACTTTGAAAGCGAATATTCCTTGAAATAAAATAATTTTTTAAGCCTCTCCCGAGTGGCTTTATGGAGGAATCTAGATTCATTCCCTTTTAATATTAATTTGACAAGAAAATCACTTCCAAGCCCTTTATTTTCTTAAATAAAGCATATGGCCTTTAAATTTTAGGACAATATTCTGAGCCGATTCTGGATATAAAAACATCTGCATATCACTTGGTATTATTATGACCTCACATGAAGTCTCCAAAAAGAGTTAAATTCAAAACAATAAATTTTTATGATATTCATTTGTTTTCATGACATATTAAATTGCCATCTTCTGGAAAACCAACATAAATAGGTACCTATATAATGTTATAGCATTTATATTAATAATAGCTTGTAAAATTTGATTTTGAAAAAATATACTGGGAATTTTTTTTATATATAAATTTACATCAATTTTATTTTAACCGGAAGTGATAGGTGGATGTTATTATATCCAAAATCGGCATCAGATAACACAGTTTTCCATCCTAAAAATTGTAAGTGAAGGGTACAGGGGAAAAACGGGCTAAGTCAATTTTTAGCGAAATTGAGATACTGACGTCATCCGATAAAAAATATTGTTACATTTTGTTCTAAAAAAATCCCCGACAAGAGCCCGATAGATCAGGAGATATTTAAAATTATTCTGTACCGGTGAATAAAGTCCGTGCGATACTGAGGAAAACGGGCTATGTCGCGATTTTACCTGTCTATTCAGCAGTCTTGTGCTCACTATCTTAAACGCTTTTGTGTCATTTTGTGTCCAATACCAACCTCAGCCAAAAAATTTATCAGTTTGCAAAGTTTTTTAAAGTTTTGTCAAAAAGAATGTTAAGATTATTTACCCTCACTAGTGCATAATTAACTGGGAATATGGGAAAATTCTTTCCTATAAAAAACTTTCAAAGTAAACAGAAAAAAATCTAGGTTATTTTCTCACACTAATCGAACTATTAAGTTTTAATTTCAGGTGATCAGATTCACGTGAAAATAACGAAGATTATTTTTAAGTTTAGTTTTGTTTTACTATATTAGTTATATAGGCATAACGATGGATGTTAAGTGAAATAAACATACTTTACAAAACAAAATTGTTATAAATTCAGGGAAAAAACGAGAGTCACAACCAGTTATCAATAAATTGTTTATTTTTTTATCAATAATTTTCTAAAAGGTTTGCAGTTTATGTTCTACAGATCTCAGATAGTTGGAAAACATATTGGTAAAAAGAAAATTTTATTAATCCAAATACTTAAGATTTTATTTATAGCGTTTCGAAATTTAAAATTGCTTTTTCCCAAAATCATAAAATTTGAATTAGCCCGTTTTTTCCCTGTACCCATCAAGTAATATGTTTTCATTTAAGCAAATAAATGATTCAGTATATTGGGTTTGTATCTACCTCGTAGTTAAATATTTACTCAACTAAATATGTAAGAGGTAATGTAAGTCCTTACAAAAAAATATTATTTTTTTGATCTGCAACAATCTCACCTCTTAACCAAGAAAGATAATATTTTCTACAGTCTTTATACCGATGGAAATCTAACATGTACAGGGTCTTTGATTATATTTACGTGGCATCTGGAGCCTTTATTTTTAAAAATAGAAAAAAATTAAAGGAAAATTGTAGGTTTTTGTCCATAATATCTTTTAAAATTATCAGTAAAAAAATATCGCAATTAAAAAATTAAAAATGACAACTTCAACTTTTTAAATGGAACACCTGTATATTATGGGTTACAAGAAAGATTTTTCTGATTTGAAATATATATAAATATATATATATATATATATATATATATATATATATATATATATATATATATATATATATATATATATATTATATATATATATATATTTAAATGTAAACAGTTTTCCAGATTTTAGCTTAAATTGTAAATTAATTGAAAAAAAAATCATATTTGAATCAAGAAAGCCATGAAAACAATAAACTTGTTATAATAAATTTGACGTCTCGATGTTGTAAAAAGTTAAAGTTTGTTATTTTAATTATAAGGAATAATTTTCTTGTCGATTGGCTATTTAGAAGAACAAAAAAATAATGTGACGACAGTGCAAAAGGAATATCACTTATTATATCCTTAACAACGGGTACTATCTATAGACACTATTAAATACAGATTAGGAAAGTTTAGTGACCGAAAAAGCTTAAAAATAAAGAAAAGAATTGTAGCATGAAATGGAAACGAAGATTTGGCTATACTCGTTTTTTCCAATATAATTATATCTACTTTTTCTATTGGACTACTTTTAATAATCTTAGAAAATCCTAAAATATCAATCTTCGATGCGGCATCTAAACTTAACCAAACAGATTATAAAATTTATTCAACTTTAAAATTTTAAAAATTTTATCCTTATAAATTTATGTCCGTCCAGAATCTTTCTGAACAAAACATGCAGGACCGACCTGAGTATGCATTGGAAATAGCTAGGCTTATGCGGCGAGTCTTCTTCACTTTAAGAGGAATGTTCAATTGCAAGAATAAATATTATTTGTCCAAAGAAAACCCTCACCAGACCAACATAACAAGTTTATTGTTTCCATGGCGTTCTTGATACTAATATGATTTTCTTTTCAATTTCTTTGTAATTTAAGCTAAAATATCTTGAAAACTGTTTACTCAAATCAATGTATATATATTTGAAATTAGAAAAAACATCTTTCGTCGTACTTCATAATATATATGGTGTTCCATTTAAAAAAGTTAAAGTTGCTCATATTTTTTAATTTTTTTAATGCGATATTTTTTTACTAATAATTTTAAAAGATAATATAAAAAAGACCTACAATTTTTTGTTTAAAACATGTTTTTCTATATTTAAAAGTAAAGGCTTGAGATGCCACGTAAATATAATCAAAGACTCTGTACTTAAAACTTTCGTGTACAGAGTAAAAAATCTTTAAAAAAATAAATTTAAAGTCATTAATTCCTATTTTTACATAACCCCTTACTAAAAAATGACATCTTGCTTGCAAATTAGTGTTGCATGTCCCAATAGGTAATTGTGGTTGCTATCAAAATAATGTTGCGTTTTTCACAATAGTATTTTACTTACAAGCTAATTTAAAAAATCTTCAAGTTTTTAGTAAACTAAATTACAGTCTTTGGAAAAAAAATATGAAAAAACATTTTAAATATATTTAAAAACTACTAACTTTTACTTTACTTATATACTGGTAATATATGTCTTATATTATCGTTATTACATGGATTCTCTTCCCCATAACTAACTTTCTAAGTAATTTTAAAAATAAAACATAGGTTTGTTAACTTAGTTTTAAAACTCTCTTCTTTATAATATTGTATGTATGTAATGTAAATCATATAGATTAGACTATTTTTTTGGTATTTGTATTGAAAATATATGAAACTTTTAAATATCAAGCTTGGTAAAGTGCTTTGGGATTTACTAAGTTTCACAAATTTGCTAATTATTAGAACAATGTCAGAACCGTATGAGAGTTGTTTTTTTTCAAAGATGCGGATTTTTTAAAGCCTTTAAGGAGTCACATTCATTCATATGTGATTCCATCTGTAGGTTTACCCAGTGAGCCTGCTAGAAAGGGTAAATTTTAACATTTGTTCTATTGAAAACTTAAGTAAAATTACCTATGTGTATCTTCCAATGTATAATTCGACCATCTTTAAAGTATTGTTTTCATGTTTAGAGACAGGCGTCTCCCACAACTCTCAGCATTCTTAATTTCCTTCTGGGAAGAGCCATTCATCCTATAAATAATTCCATGCTTACAGGAAAGCCTTCTCTCCCATCCATCGGCGAGCTGTAGGGGATCTGTCGCATTTTATAGATATTTTTACAGCTTAAGAAGTTGGCTAGTTTAGTTCCACCCCTGACAGTTCCCAACAGAAGACAGTGTCGTTTTTATGCATTCTTTACATTCTAGCTTGAGAGGCCCAGAACTTCTTACTTTGCTAGTTCTTTTATCCCTTTTTTCAGGTAATACAGGGAATATAAAAATAATTTGAGTATTAACTGTATATTATTAAAGTACCAGATTATTTGATTAAATGCTTAAAATTTATTTCGTGTTGGGTTTAGGCGATTGGGAATGCATACTGCATTTCCAAACTTTAAATTATTCCATACTATATAATATAGCTATGTAATTTGTGTTTAAATTTTAAAGAAAATTTAATCACTTTCTCCCGTCATATATGTAAACGTCAAAGTAATATTAAAGAATGCAAATCTATCCCAAGATAATTGTTTCAACTATGAGCATAGTTTATTTAAGCATCTAATCGTATAAAATAGCATTGTAATA
Organism: Listronotus oregonensis; assembly: GCA_019359885.1. Classification (NCBI taxonomy): domain Eukaryota; kingdom Metazoa; phylum Arthropoda; class Insecta; order Coleoptera; family Curculionidae; genus Listronotus; species Listronotus oregonensis. The sequence continues at coordinate 58,259 of JAHBCN010000968.1, forward strand.
AAATACAAATATTTTTATTCAAAATATTTTTTTACCCTATATAAAATAAGAAGTAAACTGAATAGACGGATAGTAAATGGATACTAATTAATAAAACCTAATTTAAGGTATCACAAAAAGCATTATGTCTTATTAAATTTTATAGTTGTGATGTGTGGCGCGTGACTTCTCGACGAATTGTAGTGGTTCCATATCCCTACTTATATAATATTTATGTTAATATACAATTTTTTAAGTATTTTTGTTTTTTTTTTAATATGAAAGTATGAAATGACGCCCCATATATTGGGTTAAAGTGTTTAAAATTTAAAAATACATAAACTCCTATTGTTTCAGGCTGTGATCTTCGATGAAATCGAACTCACCGACCTGTGCCTAGCCGAGTGTTCAACTAAAAACGTCAATCACAGTTTTCAGGTAAGTTGTAAAGAAATGAATAACTAAACAAAAAAAAATGTTTGTGTTTATCAAATTTTATTCATATATGAGATCTTGCAAAGAGTAACTAAAGATGAATAAAAAATACTATACAGTTTTTATTATAAAATTAAAAGGTGCCAAATTTAATTTAAATACCTGAATGCTTTATATTTTATTATATAAGTAGTTTGAATTGTGGTTTTTGCTCTTACAGTTACGTGGAACAAACTGCTGACAACTTTAAAACTAAAGTACTAGAACATATAAATGATACCCTTAAACAAAAATTCAAACACACCACACGTTTTGAGAAATAACAATGCTCCCAATAATAACTTTACATTTCTTAACCCAACACATGAAGGCTAAAAACTTTCACTGTTGAAATCCCTTAAAATAAATTTATGTACATACTTAAAAATTATTTAATTTTTTACAAATCCAATTGAATATACCCATTATAAACAAATAATGTAATTTTTGCTATCTTTTGAAATATTAAGCCATATGTTAGCGACTGATATGGTTAAGAAAGTAGCAAGGCTGCGAAACATGTTATAGGTGTTTAACCCCTTATACCTATTACAAACATTAATGGACCAGCATAGTCTGTGGGAAAAATATTTTAAAATACCAGAATAAAAATGCAAATAAACTCACGTTTTTATTTAAAATTGTTCCGTAACACTTCGTATAAAAACATGGTTCACACCTTTTGTTAGCACTCAGGGTAACTAGTGTTACTATGGTGACAATGGAACTTAACACTTATTTAGTTGTCACTGTCATCAAACGAATAGCTTGGCAGTCGATTCAACTCTGATTCTTGTCAACCTTCTTATCGCCTTTTATGGTATCGTGGAAAAAAAATCTGGAAATATCTAAAAGAATTTTTTTAATACAGGATGCAAGAAAAGTGCAAAATGGATGACTCCAGCTCCCCCAGGACAGTTCACGATGGTCGACAGAATGGGGAAATACTAAAATAATTTATTTAAATAACTAAATAATTTAATTTAAATAATTTTAACCTTTTACAATTCCATAAACTAAACACATATTTTTAAAGTCCAAAATATTGCTCCTTCCAAGTTTTAATGGTCTCGATAAAGTTTCTTCTTGATTTGAGGAGCTCAGCCGTTTTAGATGTACTACTTTTATCTTCGTTTGTGAGCTCTTTTAAATTCGGTACTCCAGATCATTAAGCTGAGGTACTACTCTATATGGCCCCTCCCATGACTTCTAAAGTTCCAGTGAACGCCCCTTGGTTTTTCTTGGATTATATAACCCAACTTTCTTTCCGATTATAAATCCTAATGGTTAGCTTGCAAGTCATAGCGGGACTTTATCCGGTCACTGTCTTTTTGTAGCTTATTACGAACCCCGTTGTATATCTCTTGCAACTGTTTGCTAAGCTGATTTGCATAATAATCCGCTGACTTTTCATTGGTAGAAGTTTGTCCTGTAAGTAAGTCAACTGAAAGGCACAATCCCGATCCAAAAATGTCTTTAGCAGGTGTTGTTCCAGTTGTTCTGTGAATTGCGGAGCGACAGTCTAATAAAAATGGTTGTATACAGTTGTTACTTTGTTGTTCATTTATTTTTATTTTTAGGTAGTTATTAAGAGCCATAATAAATCTTTCGACGATTTTATCTGACTGAGGATTAAGGGGTGTCGTTCTGGTTTTATGAATTCCCAGGAAATTACATAGGTTCTTGAACAGACTTGACTGAAAGTTTTTCTCGGCAGTCGATTTAACTCTTACTGTTTAATCCAATAAATTAAACATATTAGAACCACCCGATATTAGAACCCAGCGAACGTCGCGAGCCATTAAGTAGGTCACCAGACTACAGGCGACTCAGCAGATCGTCGAGTCGTTGGCATGCGGGCCAGAAATGGGATTTGACTATCAGCACTTTTTTATTTTTGTATTATTGTTATAGGAATTAGTTTTGTGTATAAGCGTGTAAATATGTTAATAAAATCAGTATTCACCTATCAATGGTAGTACTCACTTCATCGTTACCACTAGCCAGTTACAGGTCGCACACGAATCTGAACATTAATCTTTCGAACAAAAAAAACACACACTCACACTACACACTAAATATTAAGAGCTCCGTCTGGTGACAAATACCTCGCCTTCGGGTTTAGTTTATATACCGGTCTAATCCTGAACAAATTTAAATACACATACACACCTACCCGTACAACTATAAATACAAAATATATGTATGGTAAAATACCCACAAAACACCACTATTCCCTGAGAGAAAGACGCCGGAAATTGCTTGCCAAACGTTGCGTGCTGAGTAAGGACAGAAAGGAAAAAGAATCACGAATTTGGGAGTGTCTATGTTTAAATTGAGTAAGGCACCTCCAAGAGGCAGTTTTAGAGAAGTGAAGACAGGTAGAAACATAACCTTACGAACAAAACCTGCATCATCATGGAGCAAGCAAACAAAATTGCAAAATTACATTAACAGTTATTCAAGGAGATTGATGAAAACAAATTCTGCAATAAGAAAGACTAAACAATACCTTGAGAACAAACGAGCTGCAATAGAATCAACTTGGGAAAAAATACAAAAAAAAAACCATGCCAAATTTGAGAAACTCAACTCTTCTCAACATACTTACCACAAAGAAGATTACTACAACCAAAAAACCTGAAAACGCATGTTCAAGGAGAAGCAAGCCGATTAATACAACATCTTCAAATTACAAGTAACAACTATCATACAAGCTGGGTGATTTTGAATAAACGATACACAACGGGAGACTAGTGGTTACGAAGCTGATCGACAAAATTTTGCACAGCCCTGCCATTCATTACGAATCGGCATTCAAGTTGAAACAACTACACGACAATATTACGGAATGCTTAAAAGCTGAAAGACACGAGTTCATGGAGTCCGATAATATGCCGTATTATAAGTAGAAAATGGGATCCAGAGACAAACAAACTATACGAATAACAACTAGTTAAGCCAAATAGAATGCAGCATCTCGACGAACTAAAGAAATTCCTGCAAGCACGATTCCAATCACTAGAGGCAATTTTACATTAGGTAAAAAGAAACTTGCCATAGATTCAGGCAGTAACAAAGAATATACCAACTCGTGCAAGTTCTGTGGTAAAAACCATAAAATATGCCAATGCCACAAGCTTAAAGCATTAGAACCATCTGCAAGAGTAAAAGCAATAAAAGAGAGAAAATTATGTTTAAACTGCTTAAACCATGACTACAAAGCTAAATGCAATTCAAACCAGAACTGTCATATTTGTAAACAATCTCACCACACAATACTACATGTTGACACACGACAATACGAAAGAAATCCACAACGAAATCAACATCTGAGCCGCAATCCGCACAACCAAGCTCACCACTACCGCAATCAGCTCAACCACAATCAAAACAACCGGACAACAGGTCACGTGGGGCGAGAAAATGAAACTGTCTTCCTAGCAACAGCAATGATAAAAGTTCCGGACAATTACGGGCTATGTCAGTATCTGAGAGTACTAGTAGATCCTGGTTCACAAACAGCCTTTATCACGGAAGAAGCCACCACTCTGCTCGAAATTCCTAGACAGCCCATTAGAGCTTAAATCAGTGGACTTGGAGCTGGTGATCCACAAATTTCCTAGTGGAAAATTGATATATCGATCATACCTTAATTTTCTAACAAGGTTTTGTTGGAAGCCCCATGTTTAGTACTTCCAAAATTAACACAAACTATGCCTACCAAGCCGCTATATGTCAACATGGCCTCCTGGAAAATTGAACTGTTAGCAGACCCTACATTCCACAAACCAGGCCCGATCGACATCATACTAGGAGCGCAAGAATATAGACAAATCATATTAGAAGGTCTTAAAAAGACAGAGCAAGGCGTGCTAGGTCAGAAAACAGAACTTGGATGGATTCTGTCTCGAAAAATGCAAACAATCGACAAAAGAAATATCGTAATCACCAGCATGATAACGCGAACAGAAGAACACATACAACTCACGAAATTTTGGAAAATTGAAAAAGTATCTGAACAAAGGCACTTAACAGAAGAGGAAAGATTTTGTGAAGATCATCAGCGAATACCATAAGAAACGTAGATGTCACTTACACTGTCCGCATTCCATTTAACACACAAATAAACCAATTAGGGGCATCCAAACCAAGAGCCGCCGCCCGATTACAACAATTGGAAAATAAATTAGCACGAGAAAATAAACTAAATATGGCATACAAGAACTTCCTGCAAGAATACCTATACATGAGACACATGAAACTGGCTTGCAATCAGCTACGCTGCTATTACATTTCACACGAACCTGTAATAAAAGAATCAAGAAACACGACAAAACTTAGAGTAGTCTTCGACGCTTCATCTAAAACATCATCAGGACTAAGTTTGAACGATAAAATGCACACTGGGCCTAGACTTCAAGAAGAATTAGCTGACATATTAATTTGTTGGAGAACACATCAGTTCGTTTTGACAGCAGACATCAAAAAAATGTATCGCCAAATCAAACTGCATCCAGAAGATCAAAAGTTTCACACGATCCTATGGCGCTTTAATGACACACATCCTATATAAACATATGAATTAGCTACAGTAAGGTATGGAACTTCAGCAGCACCATACTTAACCATTAAAACCTTGCAGCGAGTGGCTCAAGATGAACAACATAACTTTCCTAAAGCGTTGCAAATAGCTTGTCAAGATTTCTACGTGGACGATCTGCTTACTGGAGCCGATACAATTGACGTATCTTAAATGCCAAAGAAAAAAAAATAAGTGTTGATGTGTTATTGGAAACATATGTTGGAGGAATGGTACCAAATTTAATTCGATTGAAAAGAGACACCTAAGAGTTGGACGACGATAAACTGTCAAATTTTTACAGGAAATGTAAAGCGTTTTACATTAAGGCAGTAGCCCAAATCAAACGAAGGTTTTCTGTCGCTGATAAAAAACGTCAGGCACTAAAGTGTTTACAGATGTTGAACTCAGAAGCGATTGTAGGTGATGATTTGAGCAAAAAAAAACCTATAGCAACAATTTCTCAAGTATTTGTTCAGAAAATATAACAGAATTAGATAAAGAATGGAGAACTCTTCGCAAGACCCATTTCAATTTTGACGAGACTAAGACACTCAGCGTAGACAAATTTTGGTGGCATGTTTCCAAAATTATAAAAAGGCGACGGCTCTGCAATGTTTCCACTGTTATCGACTTCCAAAAAGCTTCTATGTTTGCCGCACAGTAATGCTACGGTAGAACACTTGTTTTCGAGCATTAATGTTATAAAAACGAAACTAAGAAAGAGACTTTCTACAACCACAATAAAAGTTACCTTCCACACTAATTCAGTTCAATGTGACAAATGACCATTTCAAAAAATTCAATAAAAATATGTACAATTTCAACAAAAAAAAAAGGTTAAAACCGCGGATAAAACGGAAAATCAAGAAGATTTACAAATTGAAAATGAGATAGTTTACTAATATTATCTACTACTGATCGCTATATTTTAAAAGGGAATCCTTCTAAAAAATCGCTAGTCGCATTTTCTGAAGGGTTGGATTAGCATTTTCATACTAGTTTTTAAATATTACTAATTTTATTTGACTATATGTTTCAGACTTTTGACAATTAATTTAATTAAAACTTTAATAATAACATGATTTTTTATTGTTTTTAATTCTCTTCCAGGGTTCCCACTAAAATTCCTAAATCGAATTCCCTGACATTCCCTGACTTTCCAGGTCTCCTTAAGCAAAATTTCCATGACTAAAAAAGAGCTTACCGTAAAAGTAAATTGATTATAATAGTGTGAATTTTTCTCGGAATTTTTAGACTCGATCCCGATAAGAAAGATGATCTAAAATATTTCTGGAATGATCTCTGGACTGGAAAAAAGGAAAACTAATCTAAAACCACATGCTGAAAAAATATTAAAGGTTTTTAATTGAAGTGCTTTGATTTTTGTCCCATTTTGGGGTAATGAAAAATAAATTTATATTCTTGACCATGTGCTGAATGAAATTTTAATATTATATTGTAACTACTTAGTGCGTAAGAGGCCGAACTCGCAGCGCGGCTGTTTTACGAGAAATAGATTTTACGTAAACAACTTCTTTATTATCACTCAGTCCTATCTTCATATGCTCATTCTAAAGAATAATTAAAAAATACATTTAATATTAAAGCACAGTTTATTACCTGCTTTAAAAATTAACAGAGGTTCACAAACAACTAAGCTTTGTAATGGTTAATAACAAGAACATAAACATTTGAAAACTTTAAATTTAAATAATAACATAATATTCTTGAAATTTCTACAGTCACAAATATGAACCGTGTATAGTTAAAAACGTGCATTAACCGTTCCCAAAAAACGTATGGTCTTAGCTCACAAATTACTAAAAAGAAAAAACAATTAGATAACAGAGCACTAAAAGTTTGGAAAGTGCTTGTCATTAACTGAACACATATAAAAAAACCTTTTACCAGGGTAAGGTATTATTTTTTAACAGGGCAACCCTCGCATTAATTTCTGCGAGTTTGGAAGCACAATCAAGATTGATTATCTTTTTCTTATTTTCCAGTTCCTTTATTTCGGCCTCAAGTTTTCGTTTTCGGATTTTTATTTTTTCCAAATTTTCCAGTGATTTTTTTTCCTCTAGAGCTTGCTTGTATTTTCGATTAGAGCAACGACAATAGCTTAACATTTCCTTTGTTACTATTATGTTTGACACTCCGCCACATTTTAAAATTGCGTCATAAACTGTTCTTTGAGCAATCAATGACTTTTCTTGTAAATTTTCTACTAATAAAGTTTTATTAATTGAGAACCCTCCTTCAACAAATGCATTTCCATGGAGTAAAATCAGAACTATTTTTATTACAGAAAATAAATCTTCAAATTCCTTTTTGTCCTTAAGTTTCTGACTAAAATAGGAATCCAGCCTAAATTCGTTTTTGTAATCAAACTGTTCGGACCTTACAAAATTATAATACTGCACTCGAGCTTTTTCTGCCACATTTGAACTTATGATATTTTTATCATATAAATTCTTTAAAACAATTTTAAAATATTCACAACGGTTTTCTTTGTTTATTGCTATTATATTTGGATTAAGAAAAGTTTTTCATTAAAACATTTTTTTTCCCCGGGTTTTTTAAAACCAAAATACATAGGTGCGTATACGCACCTTTGGCCAAACCAGTAAAAGATATAGTTGGTTAAAAAAGTTTATAAACAACATGCTATGAAGAAAATAATGATTAATATATTGTTAAAAAATTGGAATACGAAAACAACCATTACTTCTTATAAAAATTTTCGAAACAATCTGGATGCAGATGAACCATACATTTTCTACACAGGTAAATAGTGTTACTTTTATAGAACCTACATTTTTTTCGTTCACATCTCTAACAAAATATGCCCAATATTATCAAATCGTATGTCGTTTGGTAAGGCAGTTCTAGAGGGGCGACCATAGGAAGAGTGAGAAGATGATGGAATATCCAAAGGATTATAGATAATTTCTTCTTGTCCACTAAATTTCAGGAGGGTACGCACTAGTTGCGATCTAAATTCTATCTGAGAAATATGACAGTCATTAGCAATTCTATTTTCTTCCAACTGTTAACCACCATGCTGTCAACCATATTTGTAAATAACGGCCACCACCATTTTTGCCCCGAATTCGAATACGGTAATTTCCAATTCCGTTGTCATGAAGGTCCACCCCCCCCATGTATTTGTTATATTCGTGTATAACATTAGGCTGAGGAAAGAAAAATATCTTTTCGCTCTTTTCGATTATATCGTTTGGCTTGAGTTAGCGGTAAAACTTGACATGTATTTGGCATTACAGTTACAACAGAATTGTCGTTCCAACGCACAACTAAAACTTGCAAATTGGAGTCAAAAGCACAACTATAAGAACCCCCGTTCTTTTTTGGCAAAAGTTTTGCTATTTGCAATAGGACATTTCGCTGTACGATTCTCTCTAACTGTTCCTGTTGCGAAAAATCCTTTATCCTTTAGAGCAGCAAGGAATAAGACGTGAAGAAATTATCGAAAAATATTCTATGATGACCCGGATTTTCTACCACTGAGAAGATCCATAACAATCCTTGTTCTAATGCCATAGTATGATCTGGTTTCTTCTTTTCCACCAAAAAGAAATGAACTTGAATAAATAACCAGTGTCAGAACATAAACACCAAAGCTTGAATCCAAATCTAATTGGCTTCCCGCGAATAAACATTTTGCAAGAGTGTCGTCCAAAATATGGGACCATTTCATCATCAATAGAAAGTTTTTTCAGCAAATATACCGAACTGGGTACACTTTTTGTTTATAATTTAAAAAATCGGTGTTAGCTTTGCAAACTTGTCACTTTTGTTTATTTTTTGAGTTATCAGCTAGATGAATAATGTTTTATTGATCGGGGTCTTCGACTCATAGTTTCCCTGACAACACGGACTTCTTTATCTTCATCTTTTGACCAGTACATATCAGCTTGCGGCAAAGTATGATACCCAGGCAAAATGAGAATGCCAATAAATTTTTTTGAAATCGCATTCATTAATTTCAAATCATGATGGTTTCTGAGCTGCGTAAGTACAGGTGAAACTCAAAATACTATCAACTACTTCTTTATAAAAATAAAGAAAATATTTCATAAGGTGATTTATTACCATGCTCGGCTTTGATATTCTCCAAATATCGCTCGGAACTAAGCTGGGGAGCGGTGTTGTACGAGAGTATTTCAGAAATTTTTTCCAATTTGGAACAACAGATTTGAGTGCCCTTCCTTCTTGACAATCGGTCCTAGCACGTTTAGCTAATTGGCTCAAAGGTACATCTTCGGAATCATCACTGTCAATACTTTCTTGTTTGGTTCTACTTCATAAGTCCCCGCAATGTCCGTTTCCAGGTTCTCCTCACCGAGAATATTTTCGTCAATATCTTCTTCGTCCGTAACTTCATCTGTCTCGGCGGCACGTAAATGACATCAACAGAATCAGCTATTTGACAATCTGAATCTTCTTCTAATAAAGCAACAAGCTCTTTTGTGGTCAATGGTCTTTTTATTTGGTACGTTGACAACCCACAAAACAGTTTGAATAATAAAAAAATAATATCGTCAAACTATAGAAAAAATAAATAAAACATACCTTATTTTTAGAAAGTAATATGAATAGGAAAAGAACCAACTAAAATCTTTCAAGCAATGCACTTAGACTAACTAATTTGCAAAACTCTTTATCACAGCGAAACGAACTGTAACACGGATACAGTTTGTCCGCTTCTTTGACTTTAAACTTTCTTAAAAGTTTCTCACAGGCAAAACCACAGCCCAATTGTTCTAAAGGTAAAAATATTAATTTATTCTTAAGATCTATTTTAGCCACTTCTTTCAGATTATCAGGAATCGCAGACTTTTTAATTAATTTTTCTAATAAAGAAACTAAGCAAATTCAAATCGCTATACAAAAAAGGTACCAGAGGTTCATTGCTTTGGAATTTTGTTAAAAATGGTTCCAGAATGTGGCAATCATTTAAAAAAATGCTATTTTGCTGGCATTAATGGATCTTGTAATCCACTGGCTACATTCTTAACCGAGTTGGTTTGAGGTAAGCGAACAGATGGATCACCATAATATGCTTTTAACTGGTTATATATTTGTAAAGCCCTGTTTGCTGCCTTAGAACTTTCTACCCAACGGGTCTGGCAAAATTTTAACGGAAAAAGAGAGGCGCCAGATAACCCTGCAAAGCAGAAAACAATTAAACAATTACATAGATATTTTATTGGAATATTTCAAATTACCTATAAAGTCACTTCTCCTAGCTGGTGAATCCTTAAAAAGCCAATATATTCCCGTTAAGAACCCATTTACATTCCACCCAATAGCTTTGTGGCCACTTTGAAAAGCTCCATGTACCACATGAAGTCCACATGTTCCCATATCAAGAAGAGCTTCCTTATCGCCTAAATGTTCTTTTAAAAGTCTATTTAGTTTTAAATTGACATTTGGACCATCCATAGAAATATGAATCATTTTTTTTGGACTTAATTCTAGTGTTTCCAGTCCTCCAATCAAATGCTTAAGTAAATTATCAGCCGTAGGGCGACCATTTATAAACACTGAAGTCAAATATCTTGTTTCTGTTTGGTTTGTTATATCATTGAAAAAGCGAATAGCGAGATCCATTTGCCCTTTTTGTGATATTTTGTTGAGAGATTCATCAAATGAAATCGACAAATGATTTAGAGTTTTATAGTATGTTAAAAACTCATTTTTAAAATATTCAGCCAGACCAAAAATATATAAATATGAAGCTTTCGTAGAGCCCAATCTCATTCTCCTTGCAACATGCGAGTCCGGAAACATTATAGAAAATAATGGTACAGTTTTATCAATGCTATTTATTGTATTGTGAGTTTCAATTATATGTAGCGTCCATAAAATTTCAGCTTTTAATACGCTGGCATCTTCTGTAAAAACTGAAAGTGAACTTTCTGCATTTTGGGATGTCTTATCCTGGGGCCGACAAGCTGTGGAGGTAGTTGCATTCTGTTCTGATATTACGGGAACCTTTGTTTCGCACTCAACATTACTACTCGTGTGACAAAATTTGTTCAATAAAGAAATATTAGAAGACTGTCCAATACTCGACGCTTTTTTGTGAGAAATTGATTTTATGTGACTAATAATAGCTTGCCGTCCCATATTACTTAAACTACAATTCTTTTTGCAGATTAAGCATCGAAATTTGGTATGGTCTGACGGAACACTGACTATTATATTTTTTAAAAACTTTTTCAAGTAACCAGGTGTCTTAGAAATAAGTTTTTTTGGTGCATAATTGCAATCTGTAAAACAGTATTTGAAATTTACAAACAACGCCAAGATATTATAAAATATTACAAAACTTACCAAGAATAATATAATCGAGCTCTAATCAACAAAAAACGCTAATATCACAAAAATAAAAGTCCATTTGCCATAATACAGTTAATAAAAATTTAGATATTAATATCAAAAAATATAAAATAATTATTAATACGCTCAAACGTGCCGCATGCTGCGCAACGCATCACTGAAATTAAAACTTTCCATTGTCAAAAATCAGATCTATCCATATCTGCCGTCCTTTTACGCTAAATACATCAGAGTCCACACACAAAAGAGATAGAACTAGAACGAGAGTTTCAAATCACAAATATTTTATTAATTTTATAACCTGGTCCAAACTATCTCTCTCTCTCTCTCTCTCTCTCTTATAAGCATGTAAGCACGAATGGATTTATCCTTGTTTCTCAACTATTCATTTGATGTCGGACCGAACGGCCCACGATAGGTAAGACCGATCCGGAATATTTTCAATTTTGTTATGAAACGTAATTATTGTATCGATAAGACTGAAACGGATTATTTTTAGTTTTGTTCGGAAATGGAATTATTTTTTTATCTAAAACTGTAATTTTCCAGGTTTTTAACTAGTTTTCCCTGACATTCCCTGATTTCCCTGACCACTTTTGAATTCCCTGACATTCCCTGACTTCCCTGACTTTCCAGAAAAGTGGGAACCCTGTCTTCTTATAATGTATTCTATTTATTTTTGACAATAAATAAAACAAAGGGTAAAAAGATAAAGATGTAGATTTATTGTTTTTTAATTTGATATTTACAGTTTTCTATACTAGCAGCTAACTCTAGATGAATGAATGACTTTAACAATATTTCTTTATGAAGGGCGTTTAAGAACGAGTGTGTCTACAATTTTTCTTGAACACTTTAAATATTACACAAAAGTTTGTGAGAAATTCTGTTCAACAAAAAACAAAGGAAAACACTGACACCAGAAGAAAACATGGACAAAGACATAAAGTTACACCCGAGCAAATAAAATAAATTAGATATTTTATTGAAAGTTTACCAGCAGTACCCTCATACCACTGTCAGTTAACAAGCAAAAAATTATACTTACCATCAGATATAAAGAGCATTGCTAAGTTACACAGAATGTATTTGGCAGTGGTAAATAATCGTGGGGGTACACTTCTAAGTCTTTCTTGCTTCAAGAAATGTTTAACACGTGATTACAACATAGGAATGCATGTTCCTAGAAAAAATAAATGTATTAAATGTGAGAGGTACAAAAATCATCAAAAAGAAAAAGAGGAAGCCAAGCAAAGTTTCCTACAGGAGCAGGCTCGATCATCTGAAGATGGCACCATTGTTATATCGTTTGACTTACAGAAGGTTTTCACGACACCTCACGGTCCAAGCATAATGTTCGGCTTTTCGAGGAAGTATGTCGTCTACACTTTTACTCTTTACGAGAGCAAAACGGAGAACGGTTACGCGTATGTTTGGAAAGAGAAAGACGGCAAAAGGGTTGCTAATGAAATTTGTTTCAATTTACATAACTACTTACACACTTACCACAGTGTGTCATTATTCTGCGATAATTGCTTAGGGTAAAATAATAACAAATTTATCCTGTCAATATTGTCACATTTTTTAAGAACCTTACAGTCAGTTGTGAAAATTACCATTACATTTTTAGTAGTAGAACACTCGTGCTGTTGATGCCTGTAGAAAGCATGCATGCTGTCATCGAAAAATATACTTCCTGAATGAGTATTTAAGCTCCCTCCGAATGGCCGACGGTAATTCGAAATGCAAGAAAGAAGCTTAAGCCTTATGAGGTCATCTCTATAACCTTTGCTAATTTTCTTAATTGGAAATCTATTGCCACTATAAAGAAACTGAAAACGGCTGAATCTGATGACCTTAAAATAAGTGACATTTGGAGGGCTAGTTTTTCGAAGACACACTTAGGCAGTATTAATATTTTCCCCAGTTATGACCCAAACGCATCGTTATCAAGTCGATTGTCCCACGAGAAAGATTCTCTCCCTGACACAGAATCCTGTAAATATGAGCGCAATTGCGAAGTGTATGCAGTGTATGACAGGCTGGCGTACGGCAAGGTAATTAGCTGCCTGCTACTTTTGAGCTGGTCACCTTGTTTTTTTTAGCTGCTCCTTGATTTAATCCAAGCGTATTTAAACACTTTCTGTTATTTTCTTTTAATTCTTTTTGGGGTTTAAATTCAGTAAATTTAAATTATTTAATTATTTCTTTTTTATTTATTTGGGTTAAAATTTCAATACTGTTAAATTAATTATTTAATTCCTTTTGCTATTAATTTTATCGGGTTTATTTAAATATTATTTTTCGTAAAAGCTAATTTTAGATTTGGGAACAGGGCTATTTATTTTTCTTCGATTTGATTAAATTTAATTGGGAACCAATTCATTCAGGGCCGGGAGTTTATTTTGTATTTGTGGGATTTTTGGTTTTGCCGGGGGTACGGCTTTTGTGCTTTGCGTAAGCATTTGTTTTTTTTTAAATCCAGAATTACTGGTCGGGTTTCCACCCGCGTTTTTGGCTCTTGTAGAGCGTTGTGTGCAACGTTGGGAATTGGAAGGGGAAAATAAGGGTTAGTTTCCGTGGTAACTAAGAGTTACTATTCTTTAAATCCGTGTACTTTGTAGCGTGTTCTGTTATTAGAACAAAAGTAGATTAAAATTATTATTTGTAATTTTTCTATTTGTTTATAAAGCTTAATTTTAAAAAACTCTTTATAACGTTTCTCTTTGTTTAATTCTTATAATCTTTGGTGCTTATAACTGCAATAATTTGATTTAATAATAATAATAATAAACAATTTATTAAGATGTCGAGATACGAATTATTAATCAACCAACTTGACCAAATATAAGAACGGTTGCTTCGACAACCGCCCCCAGCAACTTTAAAAAACATTAGGGAGAAAAGCCCAAAAGGCACTTCCCTTTCCACCGCGCGGTGCCTCCGCAAGGATGCCGCCCCTGCAGGTAAAAGGGTAACAGGGAAAAATCCAAACATTAGAAATTATTAATTTAAAAACGCAGTGGCGCCGCAAGGAATCCTTCCCAGTTGACTTAAACAGTACTATTTTTGCAACCTCTGAACGCCGACTCCTACATGGAGCCGCCCCCTCCGAACATTTGTATAAATATTATACTGCCGTTTCCGCCACAGGAATAAAGGACTTTGAAACGGCGTGCGCAAAGTCGACGGCGAAAGCCGCTAAGTTCTGTCCCTGTACCACCCTGTAACGAAAACGGGAATAAGCAATATTTCACAACAGAGGGTGCAAGGTTTGCATTACTATTGCTAAATTTAAAGCCTAGCTCTAGTACTGAAATTTCGCTATTGCTGCTAACTGAGGTTAGCACTGCCAACCAAAATAACTCAAGATTACTCAGCACATCCGTACCTAACGATACATACCAAGAACGCCCCGATTACCTAGCGGTAGAAGGGCTAAACGGGGAAAACATTGCCCCAGAGGGTAGAAGATCGCTACCGGTGGTTTTGGGGATGTACCACCCTTCCTAGGTGAGCACAACCGCTCAAATTAGTTTAGATATACAGGGGGAACCTGTAGCTAACGATCGAGACCCGGTGCGACCTGGTCGCCCGGCGGTAGAGGGTCAAAATTCCCTCAAAACTACCCCTGTGTCAGAGCAACCGGTGGGTGACAAAAAAGGTACTACTCAAAAGATAGTTATAACACAGGACATAGTCATTAGGGCTGCAAATGAGCCTAAACAAGGTGTGGCGTGGTCCTGGGATTCTGCGGAAAATCCAATGGGGGCCCGCACACCGCAATATTACTCGGATTTTCCCATACCCGATATAGTAGCTTCCAATGCTCTTAAAACGCTAGAGCAAAGGCGTATCGAAGGTGACGCGCGACGCCGTGCGGCATGGAGAGGTTCAGCGCCAGAGGGTTCTGAGCCAATTTGTATCCAAAAGCGTGAGCATTTACGAATCAAGGCAAGAAAAGGGGAGCTTTCTGGCCCGTGCAGATTTAAACGAAAAACTCAAGACCCTGAGATCAAGAAGAGCCACACTGATCATAATGACCCCGAGTCTCATAGAAATGAACAGCCCCTTTCATTTCATCCCCACCTCAACTTTACAGTTCAGAACTTTCAATAAATTCGTTTAAACTAAAAAACCTGCTTGGTCTTTGCCAAGACCTAACTTTTAAAAAAAGAGTATCATGCAGAAACCTTTTAGTTATACTCCAAACCAAGTGTGCCAGATGAGCTTCCAGAAACCTACATCAAAGACGTTATTAATACTAATTAAGTTTTATTCTTTGAGAAAAAAATAATTTTTTATATTTAATTATCCAAAGAATTTAAGATCGTATTTTTAATGCCAAACAGAGTTTGCTTTTAATATGTTTAAAAAATGTTACCTAGTCTAACGTTTCGTTTTTTTAGTAATTAAACATTTGATAATTTCGCTATACCTAATTCTGGAGTGTTTCTTTACAAGGGGTGTAAGTACCTCTTAACCAAGATAGAAACACAATGCCAGGGCGTATGTACAGCTTAAGCGACAACTTGTAGCAAAGTGTTTTAAAGACATAAATGCTTAAACGCCAGCCAATAGGGCTTAAACACCAAACGACACAATTAAAAAGATGTTAGCGACAAAAAGATCAATAAAATAGACCAGAGGTTAATTTTGGTGGTCCTGCTGATGAAAAAGATTTTATTAAATTAAATTACAATTAGTTTGTATGAAGCGAGGGCCTGAAAGCCAACTTTATAATGCAAAAATTTGTTTGTCCTGTAAAATTGTGCAAATGCCGCTTACGCCTTTATCTCGTGGCGACGTAGATGTATGGGCGTGTTTGTATACCACAAAGATTAACAACTTTAGGTCGTTAAGAAACGTTATTTCGTTAAATATCTAATTAGTAAGAATATAAAAATACATATTGTAAAAAGAAATCGAGTCACTCACAAAATTGCTTAAAAATATACTCATCATCAATAAAATCGAAACGCCTCGGAAGTTTATGTTTGGTAAGCGTGCTGTGCTGTGATAGTGTGTAGTTGTGCACAAAAAAACCGCTACTTATCGAAGCCTGCACGAGTTTGTCTTGCATTCCGAGAGTGCTTGAAATTGTTTGATTAGCGACTGCTCAAATAAAAAAAAATTAAGTCCCAGTGACTAGTACTTTTTATTTTTTGCCAGAAACAACTCTATACTCTACTGTCAGATGACCTAAGAACATAACAAGTCCCAAAAACCACCCATGTCAACTTCAGGGGATGCCAGCGCACCCCAAACAGCGACTATCAATCGACTTACGAACATATAGATTACGATGACGACAAGAAGAGCAATGCAAGTATGTCAAGCAGCAGCTCATCAACTAGCAAAAAACACAAAAACAGATCAACTCAAAAACCCTCAAAGAAACCATGCTAAAGGCATCGAAGGAGGGTTGTGAAACTTGCAAAGGCCATTTAAACAAGAACTCACCGCTTAACGAATTATCTAGCATAACCCACCACATCAAAAACCACCGAATACAAGCTAAAACTGCAAAACCACCAACCCCGAAAGCATTTAACCCCACCCCTCCACCATCATTTACAAAGGCAAGAATAATACATGACTTTAACTTGGAGGCAAATCAAGTTACTCCTGTAACAGCACAATCACCTTTACACGAGATGCTAGAAAACGCATATTTTAATCCATTAATAACAACAAAAACAAAGAACTCCACCCCAATCAATCCCACTACAACCAAAGAAACACCAGAAATAATGAAAACGGAGACAGAACGACAAATCACCCCACAAAATCAAAGACAACAAGGCGAACTACAGGACAAAAACCCACGTAGAAGACAAAGACCCGAAAATACCGCAGATTCAGATGAGAGCTCAAAAACATTCCCTATTTGTAAACTATTAAAACCTAGAATGACCATTCCACAAGCACCACAGATCCCACCCCACAATACATATTCAGCTCTCCAAACCGACGATAGGGACGAAGAGGAAGAAGAAATCCGACCAACTACAAACGAAGAAATGACACCCCGTGCCACAAACAACACACAAAAAACCAAATAAAGCTCCAATCATATAGAAACCAATATCAAAATATATTTGAGGCACTTATAAATTTTAACAGGCTAATATTTGTCACTAAAAATAAATATTTTTAAAAGGACAGGCCGTTTAAAAAATTTAAGGGTAATTTTAGCCCCACTACTCTTAAGTCATGTCTGTATTTTAAGTATTTAGATATTATAAAAAAATATTGAATTCGTTTTTATAATGCCTCAAATACCTTTCCAAAAGTGTCTGCCAGCTCTCCTACTAATAAGGACTGTAGTTTTTTGCCATTACAGTCTGGATTACTGTTACCTAGGGGCCCAATAGCATGGCTATTTTATGTTGCAAAGGGCGGGCAGTGCTAATTTACGGTTCGCCTAATATTTCAGAGTAATTTTTAAAAATTAAACACAAAAAGTTTTCTTGATGGGTCAGTAAAACACATTTTTCTCAAATGTAATACATAACAAGCTACAGCAAATAATATGAATGATGCCATTTGGATTTTAATTCAAGGGACTATTTTAATATAATTTTATCACAATTAAAATTTAGGGATGTTAATCTTCCACTATCAAGATCTGCATGGAGTTAAAAGTACCAGGTGGTAAATATATTTTAAGATTTTCTACTTATATTAATTAGTGATTTTTTCAAAAAAGTTTTATAAGAATTAATTTAAGTTGTAGAGCAATAATTATAATGACAGAAAAATACTTAGATAAAATAGACTTATTACAATTAAACTTGCTATAGACACGGACTAAGAGTTTATGGAGCTTTGTGTTTAAAAAAAGTTATAGGTAAATATATCGGTATGATATTAAAATGGAGTATTTCATTACTGGTGGCCACTAGTGATGTGTAATTCGAAAAAAAAAATTGTTTGCAATTATAAATGATTGGAACATTAAGAAATAACAGTAATATTTCAAGAGGTAAATAGGTAATATCTATTTCAGATGCTGAAATACTAATACCTGCAATATTTTCCAGTAACAGTCTAAGAAAGCATGGCTTAAGATTGCAGGTAAAACGCCTTAAAAGAAAATTGCAGTTTGGCGCTGGTATCTGAAAGAAGAAGACGTTCATTAAAGAGAAATTTTTACAAATTTGTTATAAAATTTTTTTAGGAGATTTTCCAATATTATTAAAGCCAACTTAAATTTAAAAAAGAAAAGGTGACAGTCCCAAAGAAAATCGGTATACTACATACTATAAACAATTTGCCCTTACTTTATGTTATTTACGTCCCAAAGTTTATCGATTTCTCTCAAAAATAATGCGTTTACCCTCAAAAAGTATCCTTTACATAATCACTAAACACTGGAACTTAATTACTAGGGCCCGGATTTCGGAACGAGCTTGTTCCCTATACGTTTTTTATGTCTAGCAAATTCATTGGCGTGCATATTAAGGATATATTAATTATAAAAAAATTTAAAAAATATAAAAAAAACATATCAGTAGTGTTTCACAATTTATTTGCATTACATGATATAACTAACGTCTTTTTAAAGCTGTTTTCGGTAAAAATTGGTTTTTTTTATAATTTAAAATATCTCTAAGGTCCGGTACTTTCACTTTTATTTATATTTCCCCTATCTGGCAAATAGCTATTTGTCAAATAATTAAAAAAGAATTTGCAATCTGGAGGATAAATTAGTTGGGTACTTTCATGTAAAGATATCTGACAGATAAGAATTCAGTGAATTGGAATATTAGACACTCCCATTCGCAGAGTTTCCAACCTAAAGAAATTTAAAAAAGATTATAGGCATCTCAGAAATCATATGTATTAGACAGAAATAGAATACTTTCTCACTTCTTTCAGTGCAAACGTTGTTTTTAGGTTATGTTATAATTGTTTTTTGATTTGTTGTCTGGTTAGGTAGTGTCGTATTTTCACAGTTGATTTAATAACGCTTTTTTCAATTTTTAAACCTATTTTACATTTTGTGTGTGTTGATAATGGCCGAAAAGAAGAAGCGGTTTCGTGCTGCTAATTTTAGCAGCGAAGAGGTCAGTTTATTAATTCGTTTAGCCTTGAAGCAGAAACACGTTTTAGAGAATAAAAAAACTGATTCCGAAGTTTGGAAACTGAAGAGTACAACTTGGGAAAAAATTGCCGAAGTTTTCAATTCAAGTTCAGGTAATTTTTTAAAATTTAATTTAGATCATTTGCCCTACCTTTTTTTACAAATTCCTGTTAGGTATGTCTGTTTTTTTAAATGCAGTTAGTTACCCTACTTACTAATCTGTACACTACTCTATTTTATATAACTAAAATGTTATTTTAGGTCAAACATTTAGGTCAGTAGAAACTTTAAAGCTCAAGTACGAAGGCCTTAAAAAAGACCTAAAAAAAAGTAAACAAAAACAAAGCTGTTCTGAAAACTGGAGGAAGAAACCCCGAATATATAATTATTGATGGACCAGAGAAGGAGTTACTGGAAGTTCTCAGCCTGTCAGTACATGGTTTGATTCTGACGGTGCTTTGTTTCTGACTGTGTACTTCCCCAAACAAGTAAGTATTGTAGGCATACATGGTAATTGTAAATTAATTAATACTACACAATTTATATATTTTTTGTCAAAATTGTAATTTTTTTTTATTGTAGCGGTCACTGGTGAAAAAGAAACTGGGGTGTCGATGGACCTAGAAGGTATCACAGAAGAAGAAATCGAGCACTATGAACTGCCTGAAGAAACTGATTTTAATAGTCCTGGCGATATTGCTGAACGCAGTAAGTCCACACCTGAAGTTCAGCCAGCACGAGAGCCAGCATCTGAAAGTGTTGCAGAAAACATTGAGGTAAGCATGCTTACATAATACCAATAGTGCCCAAAAAATAAATCTTATTTATAAGTTACATTGGCTTGGTGGATTTTTTTTTCTAAGACTAGGAGCTACAAAAAATAAACTACAATTTCCTCAATTTGCTAATAAAAACTTTGTTTTGCTAGCACTGTCCCAACAAATGGAGTTTAGCATTTGTGACTTACCCAGTCTTTAATAAAATAATTCTAAATTGCTACCACTTTATGATAACTACAATAGTAAATTAAAAAAAACAGTTTTGCAAGATTTGGCTTTTTTAGGAGAAAAATTCACCAAAAGGTGCCACTGGAATATGGAAAGATTGGTCACCTGGTGCCCTAAAATCTAAGAAACATCCAGTTTTAACTCCCAGAAAAAAAAAGTCGGAGGATAGAAACAGAAGAATTGATAATCTTCTAGGGCTACGGGAAGAATTAGTGCGGCAGCAAATTCACCACACCGAACAAGAGGAGAGACGTGCTCAAGAGAAGCACGACAAGCAAATGAAGCTAATTGATTTGGAAATAATGATTAAAGAAAAAATGGTATAATTCTGTAGACATTTATATTTATATTCAGTATTATAAAATATAGAAATAATTAAAAAAACTAATTATCGTTTCTGTTATCTAATAAGTTCTAAAAATAGTTTATAAAAGCCATACGAGCACCACGGTCTTCATTTATCTCTTCATGAATCTCATTTTCTTGAAAATCTTCAAAATTATTATCTATTTCAAAAATTTCTTTATTTTGTTCGACTGCTATATTATGTAACACAGCACAAGCTGCAATAATCATTTGAGCCAATTCTAATTTACACCTTATTCCAACTGACAATATTGGAAATCTTCTTTTCCATATTCCGAACAGACGTTCTATAACATTTCTTGTTCTAATTTGTGCTTCGTTGTACAAGGTCTCCGCTTCATTTCGGGGATTATCTAATGGAGTAAGCATATAAGTTTTTACTGCATAGCCACGATCAGCAACTAAGACACCATTTCCCATTTCCTGATTTTGCAATCTAATTTTCAAAGCAGAATTTTCAAAGATGTGGCTATCATTTGCAGATCCAGGCCAACGGCTTACCAAATCAATTATTGTTAATTGAGCATTGCAAACCACCTGACAATTTAAAGAAAAAAAGCCTTTTCGATTTCGATAAACTTCTGAATTTTCCCCTCCAGGAGACTGGATCTTTATATGAGTACAGTCTATGGCACCTATAACTCTGGGAAAATGAGATATATTATAAAAATTTCTTTTTCCTAATTCTTTCTCCTCTTGTGTACGTGGTAGGTGAACATATTGAGGAAATAGGTGTATATAAATATATATATATATATATATATATATATATATATATATATATATTATATATATACCGCCCGAGTAGTTTTGTGAATTCCAATAAAATCTCCCATGGATATATAAAAATCTCCAGTTGCTAGAAACCTTAGTGTCAGTAGTAATTTATCCAATGTAGTAACAGCACGATTTAAATTCCTAAAATAAAATAAAAATCTTAAATGTGTAAGTTAAAATAAAGAATACTCTGCAAATTCATGGACACCTAAGCTCACACGACTAGTGTAAAATTTAAGTTTTAGCTAAGTATTTACCAGAGAGACCAACTTTTTGGCGGACCCTGTATTTTCATTTTTAAATGGGACCATTGAAATTGAAAATACAGGTAAGTATGCTTACCATTCAGTTCGATTTCTAAGATCTCTTTCAATTTGTTGTAGAATGAATATGACTGTACGCTTTGAAAGGCGAAATCTGTTGTAGAATTCACTATCATTCCATTTGGTAAAGTGGTCGGTTCTTGGCCTTAACTCATACTCTCGATCAGGAATTACGTCGTTAATCAGCTCCAACTCAGGATCGTTGAGCAGTTCTAAGTCCTCAAATATATCCATTCTAAAATCCATTGAAATAATTAATAAAGTTCATCCCTATAATTTGCCTATTGGATAAATGCAAATAATTCCAATGTTTTGAACATTGTCCTTTAAAATATCTATATAATAATAATACAATACCAATACTTTATTTATGTCGGTTTAAACATACCTGCAAAAATATATTCCACTTGAAATATTCTGTAAAAGCACAAAACAATTAAAAACCTATCAAAAAGCGTAAAAAGATGATAATAATATAAACAAAAATGGTAGGTTATGTTTGATTTATCTGTCAAATAGATCCCTATTTGCAAGTATGAGCGACGAATAAATTATCCGGCAGATAAGGGTAATTTATCTGACGAATAGCACTATCCGGAAGTGAAAAGATATAATTTTTTCTTATCCTATAAATAAATTTTACTCTGCCGAATAAATCCGAATATTTGCAGGTGAAAGTACTAGACCTAAGTCTAAAAAAGCTTCTTTCGACATCACAGCTTGTAACTGGAGTAAATCGAAAATTATTTTACAAGTCAGTTCTTTTATTTTGTAATGCCTCAAAAATATGTTTTATTTCTAAAAATCTCGGATTTCTTTCAAAGATTTTTTGTACATACAATTTTAATGTCACCAATTTTATTGGGAACAGATTTAAGCTTGTTTATAGTAATTTGAAATACATAAAATAAAGACACTAAATGGGCATTTTGTTTTTATAACTGTTCAATCACATCCGAAAGATATCCAAAATTATTAAAAATAAATTTTAATTCAGATTTAACATTTGGTGCATTTATAACTTTTTTTTTCACACTTAAAGCCTCATCTTGTAAACTGTCGATAATATTTTTAACCACATTGTAATTTATATGGTAATACGAGTATGTTAACTGCTGATATTCCCTACCTTGTAATAGCAGATTGTGGCGGTAATGCGACATTAATACACATATCTTTAAATTTCGTAATACGCGCAGACGACTTAAGAAAAACTTTTTTATCACGATAACTAAAGAATCAATAAGTGGATAAAAGTTACGTACCATTTCGGATATTCTATGTAAGGGCATGAGCTAAACATGTCATATTAAGCAATTTGGGAAAATGTTCTTTTAACTGTCGTCCTGCATTCAGCATATATCCAAAAGAAACAAAACGCCAATTTCTAAATACTAGAGACTGACAGTAGTCAAGTAATATTTTCTACTACAAATTTTTGTTTTTGTCCCAGTATTGATTTGAGTAAGAAAGTTACTGTTAATTAAATATGAGTTTCCAGGTTCGTGATAACTTAAAGTTGCAACTATAATATTAGCAACATCTTCCCTTAATATCAGTGGTTTCATCGACACTAAACCATAACTTTTTTCCTTCCAGATTGTGTCGTGTGAATGTGGTAGTATTTTTTTCCACGTCTTTTGTATTATTTTACAAGAAATCACACCGAATAAAAATATCAAAATAAAAACCGTAAATACCAAAGGAAGTTGAATTATTTATTGCATTTTTATTTGGTATATTCTATATCATTTTAAGCTCGAAATTGTAATGTTTTTTATCGATGTCCGGTCCCTATTAATTACAAGGTCTAATAAACAAATATTTGAGATGATTAAAGTAATCTACGATGAACCAAACGGACTGCATACCTACTAACAATTGATAAAATGTCAATTAAAAAAAATATTTTATAACCTTTCAAAGACTAAAATATTTGGTTTTTATGAAACTTTGGCAGAAAAGTCATATGACCCCGCTGAGAGTGTTTTAGTACTTATGGTATGAGGCATTTCTTTAAACTGGAAGCCTATTTTTTTTATAAATGCTGCCACTGGTAAAAATTTAAAAAATATAATTAAGGAAGATATTATTACTTTTTTAGTGTAGTTAAATGCATGGGGCCACTTGAAAATCCATTTTTCTTCATTAATTATTAAAAAAAATTTTCATATGTATGATGTACCACACCTTTTGAAAATACTTTTTTTACGTACAGAATATCTATAAAGAACTTATTTGCAGAAAAAAAAATGGTTAAAAGATTTCCATGACAAGGATAAAACTAGTCATGTACAACTAGCTACAAAGTTAACTCAGGATCATATATATCCCAACTGTTTTAAAAAATGAAGGTAAAACTGGCTTTGCAAGTTTTTAGTGTTACAGTGTCTGCGGCTTGAGTACATATGTCGCATGGATAATTAAAATGTCTAAGTTCAGAAGTCAGTTTTACTATAACCTTTATTGAAAAAATAAATAAAATATTTGATTTATTTAATTCTCAAACAAAAACTCATAAGGAATTTAATTGTCCTTTTATTGACTCTAAGAAACAAATTAATTTTTTAAATAAAATGTACTTCTTTTTTTGGAAAAACTAGACAGCCGTTTGGAAACTGCAGAAATCCCACTGCCCAACATTTTCTCAAGCTTTTAAAAAACTATTTGCCTTAAACTTTTTTAATCACTCTGAAAGTACTAATTACGTGAAAGATTTAGACCAACCTCTCATTTCAGATACTTTTAAAATAATTTAACAGGTTAATTGTTTGGTCATGCCACCCCGTATTGTATTTTCTTAATTAGAAACAAGTGAACACGTATGAGTCTTCCCAAGAAAAATACTTTGAACTATATAAGTGGCTACTTAATAAAAAGTACTCTAAAAAAATATGTTGGTAATATTTGTACCAAATTTGCTAAAGAAAACAGTTTTAACAGATGATAATTTGTTTACTTATTTCAAAGCCTATAAATAAAAATAAAGGTACATTTGAGGCGCTTAGAAAAGAAAGGGCGAACTCAACAAAGACCGATTATTTTAAATTTTATTTTTACATCTGTATATCAAAACAAACAATAACATCAGATAAATTTGTTCAGTTTGCCCTTGTAAGTGTATTGTATGCAAAAATAACTAAAACGTAAAGAACGATACTGCTGGGAGGATAAACGGCAAACTCAACTTCACGCTACTTGTCGTTCATCCGTGTATCAGATCGTATTTAATCTAATTCAGGGGCAAACAAACTTCGCATCATACGATTGTCATTAGTATTTTTGGTGTGTTTTTAAAATGTTTGTTAGTGTTGTTTGCGGCAAGTTAGCTTTATGAGGTTTTCATGGTAGTTTCTAATAATTATTGATCGTACATAATGGAGACAGAAAAACCAATATTAGGTCATCTTCACAAGAGATCTAGTAAACCAGAAGAATGGTTGTCGAATAGTAACAAGAAGACATGAAATGGAAGTCAGGCTTACACGTCAAGGCGTACAAAAAACAAGTTTCTGCTCGTGTGCTTGGGGCTGCCTATGATTGTGGATGTTTTACTAGAGTGAAACTTGAAAATGTTCGTAATATTTTTAAAGAAATTTGGAAAATGGGAGATTATACTTTGCAAATTGCATACTTGTCAAAAATTGTTAAAAGCACAGAAGTCAAGAGGTCATATCTGTAAAATCGGCCAAGCAGAACGTTGAGACGAATTTTTTATAGCGTGATAAATGTAGGCAAGTCATATGAAGTGTGTCGAAAACCTTTTATAATATTTATGGTATAACCGAAAACCGCGTTCGTGTTGTTTTGGATAAGGTAACCTTAGCTACAACTACTGTTCCTGATTTAAGAGGAAAAAAGAAACCAGGGAATAAAACTAGTAGTGATAGCCGATCAAAAGTTATTCAACACATAAAATCCTTGCCAACAGTATTTAGCCATTACACCCGTTCAAAAAGCCCTTACCGGGCGTATCTTCCTGAATTACTCAATGTTCATTCCCTTTATTTACTGCATATGACCTGGCTTGAAGAAAACTATCCGGGATTTCAACCCGTCAGTGAGTCGCATTACCGCTGTGTATTTAATAGAAATTTTAACATCGGATTTCAACCTCCTGAAAGCGACACATGCAAACAGTTAAAAAACTAAAGATAAATAACCCACAAAAAGATGCAAAAATTAATAAACTTGAAGCAAAAAAGCGTGTTCATTTGGCATGGGCTAAAACTCCTCACAATTTAATAAAGACCTACAAGGAAAATGCAGATGATGGTTTCTTGGTAATATCTTTCGACCTTCAACAAGCTTTGCCCACTCCAAAGCTTACAACTGGGATCCAATACTACAGAAGAAAATTATGGACATATAACTTTTGTGTGCACAATGTTAAAACAGGACGATCAACAATGTACGTGTGGGACGAAGGAAGTGCTAAGCGTGGATCCTGTAAGATAGCTAGCTGTTTATTACATAATCTTTCTAATATTGGAAACAACATAAAAAAAAGTTGCAATGTTAAGCGATAGTTGCCTAGGGCAAAATAAAAATATCAACTTGGTTTTCTTCAATGTAGTTTTTATTCATACAGGCAGATTTACAAAAATATCCCATCATTTTATGGTACCTGGTCACTCGTTTCTACCGTGTAACCGGAATTTTGGCCACATCGTAAAAGAAGTCAGAAATGCTTACTTTTATGCGCCAGATTACTACATCTATTTTATGGAAAAGTATCTTAGGAAAAATCATTTTCAAGTTATCCACCTCACACAGGATTTAATATTGAACTTTAATAATTTTCAAAAAAAAAACACAAAAGCACAGTTAACAGGTGCAAAATTTAAAGATGAAAAAACGTTTGAATTCAAAGATGATTATAAGCAAGGGTTCTACATTCATCATGCATACAATATGGTAGTAAAAACCGCAGTAAAGCTTCAAAAAGGAAAGTCACCTAATTATAGCCGGAAAAAATTTTATCTCTCACAAGCAGAGCTACAAATGTAATATAACAACCCAATTGCTATAGCTCCAGCGAAACCAAAGGATATACAAGATTTGTTGCCATTTGTTCCCTTAACATGAAGCAGATTTTTTGTTAGCTCTATAGAAAAGCAACCTACTGCGCAGCTGTTTGAAGAAGAACCAAAATGACGACAATGGTAAAGAAGATGTTATTTTAGATTATAATTAATTTTTTATAGTTTGTATTTTAATATTTGTTTGTTTCATTAGTAAA
This sequence comes from Listronotus oregonensis, assembly GCA_019359885.1. Classification (NCBI taxonomy): domain Eukaryota; kingdom Metazoa; phylum Arthropoda; class Insecta; order Coleoptera; family Curculionidae; genus Listronotus; species Listronotus oregonensis. Next base: position 85,467 of record JAHBCN010000968.1, read on the forward strand.
ACATTTTAAGTTTGTTAGTTATTAATAATAAAATAATAAAAAAGCATTATAAGGTATTGCTTGTTAAGTTCGCCAGAGGCTAAAAAATAATATAGATTTTTTTCAAAATATGCATTTGTTGAGTTCGCCCTTTCTCTTCTGAGCGCCTAATATGGCCCCTTACTTGCACCCCCAGAAATTTTTGTAAAATAGATATTTCACATTTATATTTTATAAAAACCTTTCCAGAATTATCACTTCAAAGAAAGGTAAGTGTTAAGTTATATAACGAAATAAAAAACATAATTTTGTTACATCCTTGTATACATTTAAATTAAAACATCTTCTTTCTTTGTTTATTAGAATAAAGATATTTATCCACCTAAATATATCAATCGAGATTCGGCGAAGATCAAGGGAGTCAAAAAAAAAATATATAAATTGGATATTCTAAAAAAATTTTGATACTTTTACTTACCTTAGAAAAACTCTATATTTTTGTAAAAAAAATTAAAGCATGGTTTTGACCATGCAATTCATCAAGGCGGTTTAGTCCCTTTTTAAAGTTGCACGAGCATTCACACCCTTTTTATACTATTGCAACAATTTTTAGGAAAATATCATATTGCTACCAACAATTGAAATAGTCACCATATTTTTAGCATCATAACATTTATAACATAACCGAACTTTTTAAATTTTATTATAATTTTAAAAATAGCGTTTTACATTCGTTGGATTTGAAAGAGGTAGGAATTCTGTGCTTGATTATTGGATGTGTCAGTTTAGTAGTAATTAATAAAAAGAAACAACCTAGCTGTAAACGTTGGTGGGTTCGACCATGGATACTAAAAAGGGATCAGTCTGGTGTTTTTCGGCTATGCAATGAAGAATTTGAAGATGCAAAGGACAACGAAAGTTTTAAAAACTTTATTAGAATAGACAGGCAAACGTTTACCAAGTTACTAAGTATGGTTGAGCAAGATACTACAAAACAGTCTACATTGATAAGATCAACTATTTGTGCTAAAGAACGGATGATTATCACCCTCAGATTTTTGGCAACAGGAGAATCTTTTCGTGGGTGCTGATTCTAAATGACATTTCGACCAAAAACAGGTCGAAATGAATATGGCGACGTCGAAATCGTCAACTAGTCGCAATTAATTTAGACTTCAAAAAAGGGGTTGAGATTTAATTTCGAGTCGAAATTTTTGGCGCGGTTTGACGTTAAAGATTAGAGTGCTTACCTAACCTAAATTTTAGTTTGTGGTTGTGTCCTGCCTTGTGATAAATAAAGAGACTATTTAGTGATTTTCCTGATCACTGATTTTACTGTTTATCCTGTTTACTTTATCTATATATGGCTGCATTATTTGGGAAACTTACTATTGTGAAGGAATTGGAAGTGGAAGAGAATCGACGTGCACAGCGGCTCATAAAAGAATGTTGCGAGACACCCAAAATCCGTTCTCATTGAGCAACTCTCAGTTTGGGCAACAATTTCGTTTAAATAAGCAAGCTGCAATGTACTTATTAAGGGTACTAGAACCACATTTGGAAGATGGTGTTTATGCATCTACAATACCCAAAATGTTTAGAGTATGTATACCTATACTGAAGAAATATGAAAATACATTATTATAAATTATTTTGTACATTATGTCCTCCCAAAAGGGTTTAATTTTCTTTGTTATTTCATAGAGAAATGTTGTACACATTTTAGGTACTAGCAGTGTTGCACTTTTATGGTGTCGGAAGTTACCAACGGGGCCTTGCAAACAATTTCTTGACATGTATAAGTCAGGCAAGTCTTAGTCGCTGCATCACAGAAATAACTGATGCAATTATTAGACATCTAACAAGAAGATAGATTAAATATCCAAGGAATGGTGTCGAGCGGAATATTAAAAAGGCAAGGTAATTATATAGTATCCACCTAATCGTTAAAGTTATATTTATAACAAGTAAAAACATTGTTTAAGGTTTCGTGCAGTATTTAATATGCATGAAATAATAGGCATTGTGGATGGCACACATGTAGCTATAGTGAAGCCAATAGATGAGGAACATATGTTCATAAATAGAAAAGGATACCACAGTCTAAATTGTCAAATAGTAAGTAACATAAATCATGCTTAACTATATATTTTTATCATGGCATTATTGTAGATGTGTGATGCAGATATGAAAATTATAAATGTCGTATCCCAATGGCCAGGTAGCACACACGATGCTTTTATCTGGAGATCGAGCCGAATCGGAAGAGCTCTGCGTGCTAACTATAAAAATAGGCAACAAAATGATAGAATAATGGGTTTGTACCTTTTAAGTAGCTCCATTGCAGAATTATAATTACCTATCATTGCAGCTTCTAGTCTAAAATTTATCTGATTAAGGATGTGTATAACGTCAAATTGCATAGTACATCTAATTAAATTTTTAAACTTATATATGTATAATAATTTATATACAGAAATATTTTCTGTTTATTATAACTGCCTTCAATCACAGTCTTTTTCAGAAATTCTTTATAAATAAATATTTCCGTGGAATTATCGGTAACCCTATATTTTTTTAAAAATTTTCACACTTCCGTAAAAATAACATTAAGTAAATGGTGACTTTAATATATTAATCGATGCAGAATCATTTTTTTTATAAAATATTTCAAATTCAGGCAGCCATCTAAAAATTCATAAATGTTATACACATCCTTAAAACAATAAAAAATTTGAAAACAAAAACCATAACAGAAACATTTATGGCTGTTTTTTACAGGCGATTCAGGTTATCCCTGTCTTCCGTGGCTATTGGTACCATTTGCCCAGCCAAATACACCTAGACAAGTGATCTTTAATGACAGATTTAGAAGGGCCCGAAGTGCAGTGGAGCGGTGTATTGGCCTTCTCAAAGGAAGATTCGGATGCCTTTTGAAGGATAGAGTATTACATTACACACCAGATAAGGCTGCAAGAATAGTTTCAGCCTGTGCAATACTCCATGACATTGCCATACATTACAGGGTACAAGATCCCATTCCCCTTTGGGACGAAATTGATCTTGAACCACTTCCGCAACCTGTATTAGATCAACAGAATGTTGTTTTGAGAAATTGGGGCCAAAAGTCGTCAAGCTTATGTGGACAGATATTTCAACTTTGTTCATATGGATTAATACTTTGTTTGTTAAGCTAACAATCTTATATGTATAAAAATAAAATGCTGTAAATATAATGTTCGTTTTTGAGCAACGAAGGATTCCTTTAGTAATATTTCTTTAAGTATGGTGGACATTGACGAATGTATAGATAATTTAAATTCCAGTGGCAGTCCTGGTCCGGACAAAATTCACCCACTTCTAATCATTAAATGTGGTAATGAAATTAAACATTGGCTATTAGATTTATTGAATTTATTGCTTAAGTTAGGGATTTTTCCACTTTGTTGGAATTATATTTCGCCATTCTTCAAGGGAGGTGATCCTTACTTTATAAAATGACTTTTATTTAAATTAAAATCTATGCTCACCTTTCATACATTATATTACTCATTTATTTTTTTCAAAAGTTATGTAGGCTTCAACTGTTTGGAGACCTCATGAGAAAGGCCTAATTAAAAAGATTGCGTCATTAAATTCTTTGTACCTTAGATATGCTGCGTTTAAAACGGGTAATGTTATGCACTATATGGACCATGGCTTTTCTTCAATCTATAAATGGTTTAATATCAGTACATTGAAATCAGCCAGAGATAGAGCGGATATATTATTTGCTTTTAAGATCTTTTCCAGTTTGACTGATTGTCCAGAATTATTGTATAGATTTAATTTTTATATTCCCCCGAGAAGACTCAGGTCGAATAATTATTATTTTCTGAATCCAATATTGGATTTTGGTCAAAAAGAATGTAGTGTAGATTATCTGAACTGTGCAATGTTAATGCTACCTGGTTGGATTTATATTGTTCATTCATCTTTCAAGTTAAGAGCAAATCAAAGAAGTTACTGAAATATGAATAAACTCTTGTATTATTTTTTAAGTATTTTTGTAATTCTTCCTATTTAATTACTTATATTGTCATTTTTTATTATATTCTTAAGCTACACAATTATTTCAAATTTATATTTTTGTATGGGGCTTGCCCTGTTGAAACAATAATAAACAAAAAACAACAATAAACTTGTTTACTTTTCCCTTTATTAGAAATAAAAAACATAATAAGTGGTGTACTAGGCTAATGACCTAGTAGTCGATACCTTATTAAAACAAATAACTGATGTATTGTAAATTTTTTCTAATAATAATAATTAATAATAATAATAATAATAATAATAATTGCATATCAAACACAAAATTATTAACCTTTGAACACATAGTTTATTACTGAATGAACATAACTTTACATATACCAATATGAAAATATTATTTTTTTAAATTCTCAATTGCGGTAACTAATTTTTTTAATATTTCATTAGTTTTTCGCCTTCCTTGCACAAGTTCATCAAGTTTGGAGTCGACGGATTCCATTCTCGTGTTGAGGGCCTCTCCGATTTTCGCGAATCGCCCTGCTGCCATTGCTGCAGTCGCGATTGTAGGCCACATACTGCAAAAAATATTAAAAAAAAATCATTTATAGATAAAAATAAAGTACTAAAGAATAAAGTCTTTATGAAAATACTGAGTTGAGGTAATAAACATATATAGTAATTTACCTCTCTGGCGACGAGGAATAACATCATACGAGCTACTCGGAGAGGGAGGTATAAGAAGTTCTGTTCCGATGGGTTTTTTATCACCACTTGAAGCAGGGCTCTTTTTGAAGATTTTTCTTTTTTTATTTCTTTTCACAGGAACCTAAAAATGTTATTTTACAACTAAAATTCATTCAAGACAACATTGTGGAACTTACAGAATAATAACTGTGGTCTCTAGAAAAAGCATCAGTGTTTTCACTTTCAGAGGAGGACAAAAATTCTTTCTGCGACAGTGGGAAGGGATCACTAGTGCTCGGTTAGTCCTCGTTGATGATGTTTTGATTAACATCTTCACTGTCTAGTGGAGCATCCTGGGTGCTCTTTAGCCCATAGACAGCTGCTTCTCCTATCATCTCGATAATTTTTAGTTCAACATCGGTAAAAGAACTTTTAAGATGTGGCCCCCCGCCCGTTTGACTCATGCATTTCTTTATATTACCTGCGTTTTCTTGACTTTGTTTTTTAAATCAATCCATACCTAAAAAAAAGTACTTTATCGCCGCCTATTTTTACAAGGTTTCACTGAAATAATTAATGCTTTATAATACACGTTAAGTTCTTACTCTTTGCCATTTTTGGGTCCACTGACAGTATTGAGCTGAGTGGTTAACACTTCCCACATAGCTTTTCTTGTGTTTTTGCTATCAATCCCAATGAGTTTATTTTTCGCAAAATTCGGGTGGTCCTCCATGAACTCAAGTAATATTTGTTTTTGCCGCAGGGACATCTTGCTACCACCTTGGCATTCAAGTCCGTCTTCTGACCCAGACATTTTCCTTCAGATACGAGACATATAAAAGTATACAAATCCTCAAATGCAGAAAGTCAAACAACACTCCAAAACCAAATACAAAACCACAAAATATGTATTAAATTATCTACTATTTATAAAATATCTCATTCAAAATAAAACAATTACTTGCATAGCGATAATTGTGATTGAATCAAATTTGCAGCGTAACCACATCTCAAAGGAAAATGACAATATTTGACATTGACAACGCTCTCCACGTACATCCAACATGCCAACGCAAAATCTGCCGAGTACCAATACAAAAACTGAATATCCCTAGATGTAACTAAACATCGAAATCATTTGGAATCAACAATTACTCTTACTGTCATGGCGGAGTCGCTTTGAGATTTCGACGTCGAAACGAAACAGAATCAGCACCCTGGTGTCGTATTATCACGTGTCAGAATGAGTAAACGCGCGCAAAAGTTTCGAAAGCGGATCTTATCGGATGAAGATGATTCGGATTCTACTTTATATGACGTGATATATGTGGTAACGAGTCAGTTAAAAAAGCTATCGAACGAGGTGGCGCGACTTAAAAAAGACAGGAAACGTAAAAAAAAACGTAAGTTGATCTTCAGAGTGAAACTGGACTTATTAATAATACATTTGGACTTGTTAATTATAAACCATCAGATTCAGAGCGTAAGTACCTCACTATTTGTTTCCGTATTCCTTAGTTTAAAAAGTATATAATATACCAACGAGTTTTGGAATATAACAATGAAGCTCAATTAATATTTTAAAAATTTTGGCGCATAAAAATTATTTTTTTATTTCATATGATGTCAACGAGTTTTGACAGAGAAATATGATTATGTATATTGGCAATTTGACATATTTTTGGATTATTTTATGGCTAACGAGTTTTGGCATATTTTTGTACTACTTTATCACCAACGAGTTTTGGCAAATCTTATTAAAAATTTTAATACCAACGAGTTTTGGCATAGTCATCCGCACCTTTTTTATTTTTATTTTTTAATTTTTATGAATACCGCTAACAAGTTTAGCAATTTTATATGTAATCTAGCTAAAATATTTTTGTTGTTACTTTTCTCATTCTTTGCAGAGGATGGCGACAATGGTGCTAGATCTAGTGGTGCGATCTCTGAAGATCTTCTTACCCTTCTTGGTAAAAACAGGAAAATTTTACAGGAAGGACTTGATCCTGAAGTACTAGCTGCCAAATCCAAAAAATATCCCCCTCCCAATAATTTAGCTCTCGCTAATGCACCCAAACTTAATCTGGAGGTTCTGGCAGTGCTAACTGAGCAGCACAAACAGCGGGATCAAAGATTATCAAAACGATAGAACCAAATGGAAGCTGCTTTGGTAGGCATTGGAAAAGCTATCACAGCATTGCTGGAAGAAGGGGGGGAGAGAAAATACACCTCAGACAAGAATTTTAATAATGTGGCTCAGCGACGCTGAGCGCTTACTTTCCGATACCAACCATGATGAGTCCTCTTGTCGAAGAACTTTGGTGTCGGTGGATGTTAATAAGCAACTTAGAACAACGCTCACCAACGTTTCTGTGGATGGTTGGTTATTTGGCCAAAATTTAGGTAAACGGGTGAAAGCAGCACGTGAAATGAAAAAAATATCACCCGATATTAGGTTCAGACAGTTGTTGCCAAACCTAGCACGTCTTTAAACTTCAGGAGTCTGCCTCGAGGGAATTGGAAGGGACATCGGGGCAGGCCAAAATACAACCAGCCAAAACATCAGTCCCACGACGTCAAGAGGCCTCGAAAAAACCCCCGGTCGATGGGAAAGGATGTTCTATTTTATCGATTCAACCAAATGAAGGGCGGCCAACAATAGACACTTTAGGGGTAACTTATAAATGCGGCAGGTTAAAATATTTTATGAGTTCTTGGAAATCACTAACCTCAGATAAGCTTTTATTATCGTGGATTCAAGGTTACCTTTTTCCTTTCTCTCAATATTTGTGTCAAAAATATGTACCTAATGAATTAAAATGGTCTCGGACTGAAGAAAATTTGTAAATGCTGAAATCAAACGTCTTCTTCATTTAGAGTCATGAAGAAATGCTCCTTTAAACACAATCAGTTTATTTCAAATATTTTTGAAGGCCCATACCTATTGGATCATTCAGATTAATTTAAATTTAAAAGAACTAAACATTAAAACAGTCCACTATAGAATGAAAGACCATAAAATGGTCACAAAATTATTATCTAATAATACGTTTCTTGCCTCATTAGATCATAAAGATGCTTATCACTTAGTCCCGATAAACAAAAATCATCGTAAATATCTAAGGTTGGTTTTTGCTGGACAAATTTATGAATATACTTGTTTACCTTTCGGCCTCAATTCAGCTCCTTATCTATTTACAAAACTGCTAAAGCCTGTATTATGTCACTTGCGACAACTGTGATGTTATTGTACGCACCGAACAATAACTTCGACTAGAAAGTTCACTGTCTGTCGGCACTTTGATGGGCTCGCCAGAAGGAAAGAGCCAATAACCCTAGGTTTGTTTAGCTTTACAGAGGGTTTGCGTTAGCAATTTTAACGCTTAACAAAAATTCTGCGTAGGCACCCTACGCAGAATTTTGGTGAAAGATTTGAGGATGTTTCCTTACAAAGTGCAGACAGTGCATCAGTTGTTAGCTGTTGACCGCCAAACGCGTTTAACCTACACTAAAGCTATCCTGAATCTCAACGAAGAGAAAGACGATTTTTCATCGACAATTATCATGAGCGATAAGGCCCATTTCCATTTTAGCGGTTACGTGAATAAAGAAAATTATTGTTTCTGGCGCACCGAAAATCCGTGTATCACCCACGAAGAGCCATTACACCCCCTAAAAATTACTGCCCGGTGTGCTATTTACGCTGGAGGAGTCATCGGCCAATCGACGACTATGGAAGGCGCGCGCTACAGAGCCATGGTTACCGAATTTTTTCTTCCTCAATTAAATGAATTGGGAGAACATGTGGTTCCAACAGGACGGTGCATTGATGTACACACACAACCGATTTTCTGAAGGATGCATTTCCGGGTCGCTTAATCTCTCGTTTTGGTGATTTTTACTGGCCGGCCAGATCACCCGATTTAATCGTTCTACACTTCTTTTTCTGGGGTTTTAAAGTCGCGGGTTTACGTCAAAAATCCTCAGAAGAATATTCGCCAGGAATGCAAGAACCTGTCGTCCGAAGTTCTGGCAAGAGTGATGAAAAATGCCATTAAACGGGCCCGCATTAAGGTGGTCATTTCGCCATGTTAAATCTTCATAAGAACATTACTGTCGTATAGACTACACGACTCCAAAACTTGGCAAAATAAATAAAGGAGCACCTTATACTTACATAAATAAGACATGTATCTTTCACGTAAAGACATCCAGTTAAAAAAAAAGTTTTTATGCTTAAAAAAGAAGGTTGAAAACCACTACCTAAACAGTCGACGGGGAGGGTTATGTACCCGCTTACCAATCAGCGGGATCAGTAAATTTTTAGTGGTTTTTGCTTTGATGGCAAGTCAGCCGAGATCGGGAGTACTGCAGTCGGATTACGAAGTGACGATACGATAGAAGTGGCTATCGTTCCATAGAAAAGTGGAATTACGAGAGCGAACGACAATCTAAGATGTATTGCATATTGCCTAAAAATAGCCGACAGCAATTTTGTTATCGTGAGCTCGTGCCGAGATTATCTATCTTTTTCCAAACTACTCCGAACAATAATTGTTGTCCATGTCTAGCATAATTATTTCGTCTTTTCTTCGTTGTTCATTTATTTTCTTTATTTTATGGTTAGATTGGTTAGTGGTTAGCGAGTATAGGAACGTTAAGTGTTCAAATTGCCTCTTTTTTTGTTATTTTATAACATATTTATAAAAATGCTGCCCATTTTGCATTGCGAGTAAGAAGACTTTTAAAAAGACAGCAGAACTTGAGACATATCCAAGAAAGGGCAAGGATAAGAAGCCAAAGTAGTCCAATGGATTTACCAGACAGGAGGTTTATAGAATTGCTCCGGTTAAACAAGAACCTGGCAGGTCAATTAATTGAATTATTAGGGCCCCATATTTATCAGCTATTACTGAGAAGGAGCGTCACAATAGAAAGTGCTGTGTTAGCTTCATTGGGATTTTATGGTGCAGGATGCTACCAAAGAAGTTTAGGACAATATTTTAATTTTGGTTTTAGCCAGCCAACTGCGTCCAAATATATTAATATTGTCACCAATGCAATTTATGAAAATTTAGCAGACACTTTCATAAAATTTTTAAGTACACAATGTGAAAGGTTACAAAACAAGGCGCAGTTCATGGATAGATCGGGATTCCCTGGTATATTAGGCGATATTGACGGTACACATGTTGCTATTTTAAAGCCATTCACTGAGGAACATAATTAAAGACCTTGGTGCAAGAACCGGGCAAGTCCATTTTATACCGATTTTGAGTTATTGTATTTAACATATATTTGATGTTGCGCATCTTTTGGTGCAAGAAGTAGGCAAATCCGACAACTTCCTAGTTAGTTAGAACGGAAAAGGATTTGTCTGATAAGCCATTACAGTGCAAGAATCGGGCAACTCCAGGAGTTACCCGATTTAAGCACCAAAATGTACGCATGTAGTGGGAGATGTCAAAGTGGGGGTATTAGCGGCGAACCATATCGCTCGTGTGCGGCGTGATTAGTTTAATCTATTGTTTATTCAATACGTTGTAATGTCGTCAGAAACTGGAAGTGAGCCCTTTAAAGATTCGGGTAGTGAATATGTAATGACTTGGACAATGGTCAGTTCAAGTAGAACATCGGATGAACGGCCGATTAAGACAAAAAAAAGCGTGTTCGCAGAAGTTTGGATGCGACGAAGACTAGAAAAAAAAGAGGTAGAAAACGAGTAAGAAAGGAAAGTAGTTGGCAACGGAATGTGATAAAGTTGAAGGCCTGTGGGGAAGAGCATGTAAATTCAGTAAAAAAGCTTGTACCCAAAAGAACAGTTGGAGCGCCTTGTTGCCAGCTCAAATGTTTTGACAAAATTAATAAGGCACAAAGAATGTATATTCTTACTTCTTTTAACGAAATATAAATGAAAGAGAAACAAGACTTATATTTGGGTGGACTGATTTCATTAAAACCAGTAGAAAGAAAGCGACTAAAAACAGGGCAAAGAAATGCAAAGGAGGTTTCATTTTCTTACAGGGTATGCTATCTTATTTGTGTATTTTTAGTAATGTTCTTAGTTTTTGTTAAAAGCGCAGTAATAAACAAACTAATAGACATATTAGGGCACTACCAATACTACCAACAAATAAAATGTTTTTTTTTTAATATCTGTCTAAGTGCGTGAGCAAATTTAATTTAATTTTGAGCACTCGAAAGGTGAATTTCTTTGTTTTATAGTATTTTGTTCTGGATATACCTACATTTAAAAAATTTGCTTACCCTTTTTGCTTATTAATCATTTTTTGTTAAATGCCTTGTAGTTTTATTTTACTTTGTATACGTTAAACGCATTTTTGCCCGAAACCGCTTTACTTTGTTTGGTCAACCGCAGTCACTTTGCGCACTCGCAAGGAAAAAATCCATTAAGGTACTACTTAACCTCTATGCTTTTGTTCTAGATCCGGTTTGGACTAACAGTAGGTATAGTTGGCCGGTGCTAAAAGCCCCCCCCACCACTTTTTTGATTGGTCAACCCCCACTCTAACTCCACCTCCTCTCCACCTGATTGATCGACCCCACTCTAACTACACCTCCTCGAAACCTGATTGGTCGAACCCCCACTTTACTAGGATGAGCTTTATAGATGGCGCTTATGTGGAAGGGGTGTGTGAAGGAAGGAAGATTACTTTAAAATCAGTTGAGCTTCAGTTGAATGATCAATGTTCTTCAAAATTTGTTAAAGTAAAAAGTGTAATAAATAATGGATGTACAATCGAGGTTATATGTTTTTAATGGTAATTGTTTAAATGGTGAAAAAGAAGAAATTATTTCAATTCATAAAGATGAAGTGAGCAACTTTTTTAAAGAAGAAAATGGTGATTCAATGAAGCTGATAGATGCAAGGATCTCAACATTGGTGGTTATTGATAAAAACAACAATGAAGACGATGAAGATGATAGTGATTCGGGAAGTGAGGATGATGTTATTGGAAGTGGTTGTGGAAAAGAAACTTTAGCAAATATTAAAAAAATTAATGCGTCAGAGTGCGTTAAACCGAATTATTTAAATCGTGATGTGTGTGTATCACAATCCTACATAGTAGTGACATCAGTAGGAGGTGGAATGTATACTCTTTGCCACTCCTGCTATTATTTGTGTGCTCTCCAAATACCAAACGGTAAGCACATCCATGTGAACACACATTATAAACGTTCTATGGACTGTTGTCAATTGGATTTAGAGTGCAAAGTTTGTGAACAAACGTTATATCAAATTATTTCGTCAGAAGTTTGTGTAATGTGCAACAAGCCTGAAAAACTGAAAATTGAAAACCACATCATCGAAAAAACTATTTTGGAAAAGTGTAGTTAAGATATTTAGAATAATTTTAAAATAATTTTTAATTTTTAAACTATTTTACGTAAGAAGTTTGTGTATTGTGCAACAAGTCTGAAAACAGAAAATTGAAAACCAGATCAAAGAAATTTTGAAAATTAGCATATGCAGAATTTAAAAACCACATTTTAGTTATATTTTAGTAATTAATATATATATATATATATATATATATATATATATATATATATATATATATATATATATATATATATATATATATATATATATATATAATTTTATATATATATATATATATATATATATATATATATATATATATATATATATATATATATATATATATATATATATATATATATATATATATATATATATATATATACCATTAGAAACATATAATTTGGATTGTATGTATAGAACTTTAATAAACACATATTTTAACACATTAATTTTGATTTTCCCTTTCCTTCTACACTCATCACATTATACTAAGAGTTGTAGAATGTGAATGAGTTTACTTCACTACTAAAAAATTAATATGATATTATAATCTAAGTTTATAAACAAAATACCTATGATGGGTAGGGTGAATATGAATACAAATTTTAATTTTTAATCATCAGAAAGTGACTGACCATGACCGAGCTCGGTTCAGATATTTTTATTGATATTCAAGGGTATAATAGTTCCTTTGGATATATTCCAAAAGAATTAGCAGTTTATGATGGAATTCGTTGTTCAAACTTTCTTTTTAAACCTCCATTCAACAGAAATATGTTTTCTGGTGATGATATCAAGCAGGTTATTTTTGCTGAAGAGTATCATGGATTAGAATGGGAGTCAGGAAATATAGAACTAAATGAAATTGATAATATTTTAAATAATGTTTTAAAATATTACAAGTCACCCAAAATTTATGTGAAGGGGAATCAAAAGACAAACTTCTTGAAAAAGTTTTTGGATGAAAAAAACATTTCCAATATCCCCATAACCAATCAACCAAAATTAAGCAAATTTAAGAAAATACCAGAATGTTATTTTCATCAAAATATTCAACCTTGGCATTGTGCTTTGGCAAATGTTAAATTATTATATAATTATAAAAACTGTTATTAATAAAATACCTTTTTTTCCATAAAGCATTATTTTATTTAACTAAAACTTGTACATTAAGCTACTAAAAATTATATTTATAATTAAAAGATTTTTTGCACAGCCTAGGTGGCTGTCGCCGACGTCGTGGACACTTTTCTGAGTCACTACCGCACTCACTAGGTAAAAAATTGAATATTACATCATCCGCATTGCACACGGATAAAAATTCTTTGACGTTGTTGACATTGAGGCTGTTTCCATTGTTGTATATTCCTTCAGACTTTCAAGGGGGGAATTTGATCGATTATTAGGTAAAATTACATCCCCATTTATCATCAGTGGTTCACCCTTTGTGTCCCGAACAGCTAGCGGAGAATTCGGGCGTGTTGGCAAATCGTAAATCCACAAATCAATAAACATTTGCTCGGTTTCTTTCGGAAAACTGTCGCAGAAATTGGAGAAGTCTTCAAACGACATGTTAGAGACTTTCTGCTTCAAAAGCTAATCACAAGTAACTTTCATTTTTAGCACTGCACTGCACGTTTTATGTCTTTAATAAACTAACTAACTACTAATGTAATAACGAACAATGTAAAGAATTGAAGAAAGTTGTCTGTACTGAAATACGGAGAAGCGCGTAAAGTATAAGTATCGAAAGAAGCTCCTCCCACAGGTTGACAAGGTCCACCCAAAAAATTAAAAAAAAAAACATATAAAAAAATAAAAAAAAAAATTAAAAAAAAATATTAAAAAAAAATTTTAAAAAAAAATTAAAAAAAAAAATAAAAAAAAAAATTAAAAAAAAAAACCAAAACCAAAATCTCGACCACATTCCACACCGTCTAGACGGGTGGGGTGTTGACTTTAAATCCCCCCAGCGAAACCACATTCCACCGTGTCTGGTCTCGACTATTTAAAGATTCTTTCTTCAGTTCTTTGCAAGTACTTCTTGTGTGAACAGCGTCTGCTTTTCAGTCCGGCTATTTGTTCTGTGCCTGATTATTCGTTATAAGTTCTGTGTTAACAGTGTGTGTACCCCTATAGTTTTTACAAATCCTTGTTTATTCCACTTTTATTTACATTTATTCCACTTTTATTTACATTTATTTATATTCTTACACTTTTATTCTACCTGTTTTTGCAAAATTTTAGTGCTCTGTGTTAACAGTGTGTGTTCCTACGTTTTTTATTCTGCTTTTATTTACATTCTTGAACTTTTATTCTACATTTATTTACAAAATTTAGTTTGTTTTTTGGTGTCTTGTGTTTTGTACAATTTTTGTAAGTATGGAATCTACCTTTAACATAGAACTTGCATGCAAAATTCACGATTTGATGTATTGCCAGTTATGTGAGATGAGCGTTGAACAACTAGATCAACACTTTAAACAAGATAATAGTATTATGGGTGATAATTTATTCTCCCTTGAAGAAATAGAGAATTATATTAACAGCGACACTGAGATAAATATTGCTGATAATATAATACTCAATTATTATAACAATCCCTCTAATAGTATTACTGGTTTGGAGTGTAGTAACCTTATAACCTACCTTTGGCTAATAGTTATAATGAGATTGTCCAAATTAAATGATGTTCTACTAGCCATGGATTTGGACAAAATGCCTTACGGTCTAGCTCTCTGTTAGTCGTGGCAATAGGTCGTGGGTTTGTTATTAAATATTCCTTACTACTCCCGTATCAGTGCCAGAACAAATACTAAGTTGTTAATTTGAAAATCCCTTCTGTGGTAATTTGTCACAAATTAAGAAATTGAAATTTGGGCGCCATCTACAGTTATAAAAAAACAGTAATGACAAATTACCAGAAGGTGACCCCTATAGACAGGCCGAAATGAAAAAACCCGTGCCCAACATAAAATAAAAACACACTATTTAAAAATCTACGGTATTCTTTAATAGAAAAAAAAATAGCTTAAAATGAAAGTTAATAAGGCTCACTTACAAAAGTTAACAAAGATCTTAAGCGCAAGTTTGCAAACCTTTACAACCGCTACTTACAATCAAGCTATATAATTAAGGTTAAAATATTAAAACAAAAAGGTAATTAATAGGTGGAAATAGTTACAAGAAATTTAAAATTATATGTTACTTAATCCCAGATTTTTAAAAAAGGGTACTGCTTAATAAAAACGCTTTTAAAAAAATAAAGTGTGCAACTTATCTGCGTGCTCCTCTACGTGGACTGAGTCAGGTCTCAAATATTAACTTCTAAACACACTGTCTGATGTTAGACTTCTTGTGCAGCTACGGACTGGTCGTTAGCAGCTAAAGGAGCTTACAAACTCCGACTCAATCAAGGAGTACTCTGGTTGTCTTGCAACAGGCTTAAAAGGGGCTCACGTGTTCGTCACGGGAGCCTCAAAAAATCTTTCCTCCAAACTGGGTAAAGAAAGAAGAACGTATAGTGAAAATGAAACGGGATACGTCAAGGAAATGAAAATGAAACCGGCCTTATCTGAAACAAATATTAAATTACTAAACAGTGGAAAACAAAACGTGTCTTTTCAGGTTAGGTTTTTGACACTTTAGGAACAGATCGAATTTATGCAAAATATTAATGAAAAGCTTAAATATGGAGGAAAACATACCTTTATAGGCTCAAGATGGAAGAAAATTAATGGTTTTCACAAAGATATCCTAAGGAGTTTTTTCCAAAACCAAAAAATTGCCTTTCGACAGCTGGGCCGGGTTTAACAGAAGTGATTTTGAAAAAGGGCAATCTCTCGATGTCAAACGAAAAGTGACATTTGTCTACTACAGAGGTTTCACAATGTCGATCTGCAGTCTTCCAAAATCGGACCGCTTACAAACCAAGGATTTAAAAGTTACGTGAAATACCACTGCTTTCATCAATACTCAATGGCACGAATAGATTTGCATACCAGGAAATTACACCAATAAAAAAAATAACAACCATAAAGATTTACACTAACAAACAATGGCACAAGAGCCTCTAGGTATTGTATACTCGAAGATTTTCCCATAAATGCTTTCAGGCTGCCGCGACCTGTTCAAACTTAAGTTTCAGCGTTTAATTCACGAGACGGGCGCGCGGGTAAATTAACAAAATATGGCGAATGCGCTAGAAATTAATATTCGCTTTAGTAATTGAGATATATCCCCAAAAAACAACTGTTTAAGCCTAAATGCTACTTGCACTGTTACACTGCCCTCCTCCAAAAAAATGAAAATTAAACTTGTTTTAATTTTCCTAATCAGAAATACCTTGGAACTTTATCCATAAGACTAAATATTCAACTAAATAACTAAATAGAAAAATGGTTATGGCGCGCACGCGAATAAACCAGTAACAGTGCCTAACGATATCCAGGCGTGATCAAGGCTGAAGGGAAACCGGTAAAGAACGACACCAAGGGCACCTCGGAGTACCTTCCAACGTGGATGTTAAGTGGTGGATTCTGGTATGTCCGGGTGACAATCGCCATCTGCGAAACCACACGAAAAGCATTTTACCTAAAGTAAAAAAAAATAGAATTTAATCCCTTACTGTCATTATCCACTCGGCTCACCAACAAACAAAATCACCCCCAAATACGCAGACAAAAGGGCCGAAACAAAAAATAATTAAAGGTTAAGGAGAAAAAACTTTTAAGCATAAGAAAAATTTTGGTATAACCAAGGACTTGGCCATATCCCCGGCGATTTTGTAGCAAATCACCTCGCTAAAAGCGGAAATACCTGGGGAAAAATATTTAAATCTAAAAACGAGATACTCCATAATTTATCCTCGTTGTCAACCCTTCGACTAACGATATTGGGGAACCTACTTGACACCAGGCTCCCTGACCTATCCTGGTCTTTCACATGATTCAACCAGAGATGACCCGAAATGCGAAGCTTCCATCGCCAACACTCGTTTACTAAAAAACCCGTTAATCGAAACTCGACAACAACCAAAAAAAGAACGGTCCCTTAAGCAAAATTAATAAAAACTGGAGCATTGACGGACTCCAAAAAAAAAAAAAAAAATAAAAAAACCCAAAAGGTGAAAGTGGCGGGGAAGTCACAACTGACTATTAACACAAATGCTTCACCGAAGATCTTAAAGTGTCCACCTGGTCAAGAACAAAACACCAGAATCTGACATGCCTATAAACCGACCATCTCTAAGCTAAAACTCATATTAAAGGATACATTCAGTGAACGTTATCGAGGGAGGTGTTCATTTTTGTCATAGACACTTAAACTTAGGCGATAGCAAGTTACATATCAAACCGAAAATTTAATTAATCTTAAAGTTATTTTTTTTCCTAAGAAAAATTTACAGATCGCGATCCTAAACTAAACTATTTTTACATCTTAGTCTGGTATTTAATTTACACCTAATCTAATCTAAGTTTACTGAACTAACATATTGACTGCTGAGCAAAAAAATTAACTTTAAATTTCAGCCGCAAGTCAAAATTTCTAAATTATTTACACGAACTAATTTCTTAAAGATATTATTACAGATTTATACCCTAGGCACTATAGATTGATGTACTAACTAGTATTTACAAATTGCACAAGAGATCTCTAGCAAACACTCAAGCTATCTTAACTTGACCAAAAAAAATCGTCAGTTTGCCCGAGTGCAAAAAAAAAAAACGTACGTCATCATAATGACACCTTTTTCCTAAAAGAAAATAAACAAAATGTTTGCAATTGCAAAGCCCCAAAAATGACAAAACTTAGTGCTTAACAAAGTTGTCCTGACTAAGTAGGGTCTCAAACAAGGTTCGACCGCACTAAAGAGAAACGCCTATTATTAGCTAATAATCGCAAAAATTAAAGTTTTGCGAACAAAAAATAAAAGGTTTTTTTTTTTTTTTTGAAAAATTTACATAAAATGTTCAAATAAACTAGAATTACTAAGGATACATTTAAGGCTCTGACAAATTAGAGTTAGACCCAAAGTATGGTTTCAACTTAGAGACATGCCAAACTCCGGCATCAGTTCCATCCAAGTTGTCTAGTTCATACACTATCTTTGAACGAACTTTTCTAACCTTACACAAAACGAAGCGATCAGCTAGCTTAGCTGAAAAATCATTTGCCGCATTAGATAATACAAAATTTCTTTTCCAAACCTTTTCACCTACTTTATACTGGTGATCCCTTCTCCTAAGGTTATATTGGTGACAATTTCTCTGATACGCGGTATCAAGTTTTTTTAACTTCAGTATAAAGTAATGGAAGTTTTTCTAACTCTTTAGTGTACGTAGCGCGATCGCAAGAGTTCAAGTCTATATTGCCTGCATCCACCTCATCATAGAAATCTCCTGAAACTGGGACTTTTCGTCCGAAAACAATGCAGTTGGGACTAAAATTAGTGACTTCCGAGACGCACTTCTCAGGGCTGAGGTAATTTCTTGTATGTGAAAATCCCAATCTTTATGTGATTCTTTAATATAACAGCGTATGGCTGCGCCAATAGTTCTATTTATCCTTTCAACGGGATTTACTTGAGGGTGGTAGCGACAATTAAACCAAACTTTTTTTATTTTATATTTATCTATGAGGTTTTTGAAAACTTTACCAGTGTGTGCTGGTGCATTATCAAGAACTAAGATACGCGGTACACCGTAAGTTAAGAAAATATTTTCCAAAAAATTAGATATATTTTGAGCAGTCGCCTGCCTTAAAGGTTGTACGATAGTATATTTGGAAAAGTAATCTGCAGCAACGACTAAAAAGGCGTTCTGTCTAGGACTACGTGGGAACGGTCCCATAACGTCTACTGCGAGTAGTTCAAAAGGAAAAGATACTTTTTTCTGTGCACCCATGAGTCCAAAACGAGAAAAGTTAGGCATTTTTTGACTATGACACGTATTACATTGACGAACATATTTTAAAACATCTGATCTGACCCGTGGCCAGTAATAACATTCTTGTACTCTTTTTAAAGTTTTAAAATAACCTAAATGTGCGCCAGATGATGGGCTGTCATGACATGTTAAAAGTATATTTTTCGCTGAGAAGCTGGAACTACGAGTTTCCATTCAGCGACATTAGTTTTTAAAGGTAATTTACAAGAAGTTTGTTTATAAATAAATCCGTCCTTAACGACAAAATGTGGAAAACTTTCTGGATCATTCAAAATCTTCTCCCTAAGAGAAATATACCAATCGTCAAGATCATCCAGAGTTACATCAAGAATGTTAACATCAGCTGTCGGCTCTGATCTCGACAAAAAATCTGGCAAAATGTGTTCTTTTCCAGGCCTATATTTTACCTCAAAGTCATACTGTTGTATTGTTGTGAGCCATCTAGCAAGTTTACCCTGAGGATTCTCAAGTTTACGAAGCCACTGAAGACTAGCGTGGTCAGTCCTTACCTGAAATTTTTGACCCTCGACATAGCAACGAAACTGTTTGAGCCCAAAAAGTAAGGCTAGAAGTTCTCTGTTGGTAGTGGAAAGATTTCTTTCGGTACGAGTAAGGCTTCTACTGGCATATGCGATTACTCTATCTACACCATCTTGCACTTGCATGAGAACCGCGCCTACGCCGTATGCGCTTGCGTCACAATCTATACAAAAAGGGAGCGAAAAATCGGGTGATGTAGAATTGGAGCCGAAACCAGCCGTTCCTTGATTTCCTTAAATGTTGCTTCTGCCTCATCTGTCCATTTGATAGGTTGATTCTTGCCACGACCTTTCAACAGGTCATTCAACGGAGAAACTAAAGTACTAAAATGGCTAACAAACCTCCTATACCATGAACACATAGACACAAAACTCTTGACTTGTGTTGTCGTCTTTGGTCGTTGACTCTCTACCATAGCCCTAACTTTATCTGGGTCTGTCCTAAGTCCAGAACCATCAACAACAAAACCTAAATATTTCAGGGATTTTCTAAAAAATTGACACTTTTCGAAATTAACTGTTAGGTTAGCATCTAATAGGCGGCGATGGACTTCTTTTAGGACTGAAATATGGTCATCGAAACTGCTTCCCAGGACAATTAAATCATCCAAGTAACAAAACACCTTTGGCTGCAATTCTGGTCCGAAAATAGAATCCATCAGTCGTTGTTGGTTTTGTGCTGCATTTGTTAACCCAAAAGGAAGTACAGTAAACTGGAACAAACCTCTAGAGCTAACAGAAAAGGCTGTCTTCTCTTTGGAACTTTCAGAAAGTGGAATCTGCCAAAAACTATGCCTCAAATCGATACTAGAGATAAACTTCGCATCTCTCAGCATGGCAAGAATGTCGTCAATGCGTGGCAACGGGTAGGAATCCTTCTTCGTGACCTGGTTTAAGAGCCTGGAATCTAAAACCAATCTAAAGGTACCGTTCTTCTTTGGAATCATGAGAACCGGGGAATTCCATGGACTGCGAGAAGGTTCGATTACCCTAACTTAAGCATTTCATCAACTTCCTTGTGAAGGTGTCCCATCATAAAAAGGTGACAAACGATACTGCCTCTTCTTAAAGGTTTGGCGTCGCCAGTGTCGATATCAACAACTAACTTGTCAGTTCGACCTAGCCTATCTTCCGAAGATAAATCCTAAACATGTCAACTACTTGATCAGCACATATCTTTTGTTCAGGCATAAGAGAAACAGACAAACCCACATTGTTATCACTCTGTATATTATTTTCACTAGATACAACACAAACTGAAAAATTTTTATCTTCACTCAATATTCTCCAACTATTATTTTTAAAATTTACATTTAAAGAAAATGCTCTACAAAAATCACTACCCAAAATAAGTCCATATTTAGAGAAGGTACTACTAAAACTTCTAAAATTTTACAAACATTGTCAAGACAGAGTGGTATTTGACAAATTCCAGTATTTTCTTGTCGTCGGCCATCAGCCACAGTTACTTTCCGTTGTATCGAATAGTCTACTGAAATTTTATATCTCTTTAGCAAATGTAGCCCTGAACTACCAATACAAGTTTGATTAGCACCACTATCTAACAATGCAACAACATTTTCATTATACAGAGAGACTGAAATGTATGGTCTGTTATCTAAAGGTTTTTGAACAAAAGAGGGGCTGACTCTCTAAAAAAATCTCTAACTTTATCTTTCAAGATTCCCAATCCCTTAAATCAGTTACGGGATGCACAGAAAAATTATTATTATTATTTACGGAGAGATCTTTGCTTAAAAATTTAGAATTCACAAATGACCGGCTATAAGTTTTGACTAAAGGAGTTTGTACGCGATCAGATACAACCCCATTACTTAGTTTTTTTTTATTACACGAACTGCAGTCTTTGACAGTCACGTTTTCTTTGCCACATTTAAAACAAAACCTCCTACGTGGTTCTGGGCAATTCCTGAAAACATGGCCACCTTTCTTGCAGTTAAAACATATGGCTGTGACGTTATTTCCAGACCTTTCATTACTTTTATTTTTAGAATTACCAGAGCTATTAAAGCTAGAGCTAGATGGAGACTCAGCATCTTTGAAAACAAGATCAGTTTCTAAGCAATTGGCTGCACTAGACTGTACATAACGCGACTTAATTTGTGAAACTTCATCAATTCTTTTACATAAATCAAGAAGTTCGTTAATGTTTTTAATATCCTGTAAAACCAGGGCATTGACATATCTAGGCAGTAAATTCCTTCGAATAATCTTTAGTTGCTCTATTTGGTTAGGTGACACAGATAATCTAGAAAAATAAATTTAACATACTTGAAACGTACAAGTTAACTGACTCGGTTTTACTTGGAATCTACCTTTGATTTGATCTAATAAAATCTCGTCATAATCCAAAGGCAGGAAATCTTTTAATAGTCTAGAGGTAACGTCTTGCCAAGAATTAAAACTATCCCGGTTCGCTCTAAACCAAGTAAGCGCAGGGCCTTCGAATAGATCAACACTACTCTTAAATAACTGTTCGTCTGTGACTGATCTGGCTTTAGACAATTCACTAACGCGTTCTAAAAAGGCTTTAACACTATCGCCCCAGAAAAGGAAATACCCCATTTACACGGGTGTACTAGAAGATACAGGTACTGAAATGGGTACGACAGTATATGTCGAACTAGCAACACGTTACCTGAAGGGTCTTGCACCAGCACCGGTACTACACTTGGGTTCGTATACCTAGCACCTGGCTTTAAGTGAGGAGAAACTTTAAATAATAAAATGGTATTTAATTCCAAACATGTATTAAGCCAATCAGTTACTGACTCCGCGTGACCGTCCACGTCTACAGCAGGTACTTTAAATCTATTAATTCTATAATAAACCGAAATGAGCCTGGACCTAATCGAACGGCACACTACATCAGATTCAGTTCCAGTAAACCCTTCAACTAAAGTTTTCAATGCGGTCAGCGTTACCGTAATAAAATTCGTTTCATGCAATAAATCAAACTCATCATCTGTTAAACTTTCGAAATTACTATTATTCCTAACTAAATAACCGGAAAGAATTGTTCTTTTAACTTCTATATTATCTTTAGAACGAGTGGACAAACGAATATTCCGAATTCTGATCTCATAATCAAGTTCAGATTCAGTTAAAAGAGCAGGGTCGAGTTCACCCTCAATGGTACGCATTATAAAAAAGGCAAAAACAATCTCTCTATAAAAAATAAATTTCAAAAAAATTACCAAAAGAATTTTTCAAAAAAAATTCTTGAACTCGGGTAATCTATACCCTACTAAATAATAACTGTAAGTCTATCGAAACTTACAAGTCCAATCAAAATGCTTGAGCAAAAATAAAAAATGTGAACTACTCATATGAACCAGTACGAGTCACAAAACTTCAAAAAAATCCACCGTGTAATCCTACACGAGCATAAAAATTATCAAAACCCATATGCAAAAAGGAGAGAAAATAAAAACCAATTATTAATAAGAATCAGCAGTAAAACATTTGAAAAAATTTTAAACTCAAACAAAAAATAATAAATGTCAGTACACCCCTGTAAAATAAAATCTCGAAAAAGAAATTTTTAAAAAATTAACCGATAAGTTTATTTTATGTTGGACAACCTGTATAGTAGCCACTGACTACAAGAAGTTAAAAAGGAATATTCAATTTTGCATAAATAAACTAGGTAGAATTTATTCTAACCTATACAATAAAAAAATCAGGCCTCACGTTGGCTGTGCCACCCTTATAACCTACCTTTGGCTAATAGTTATAATGAGATTGTCCAAATTAAATGATGTTCTACTAGCCATGGATTTGGACAAAATGCCTTACGGTCTAGCTCTCTGTTAGTCGTGGCAATAGGTCGTGGGTTTGTTATTAAATATTCCTTACTACTCCCGTATCAGTGCCAGAACAAATACTAAGTTGTTAATTTGAAAATCCCTTCTGTGGTAATTTGTCACAAATTAAGAAATTGAAATTTGGGCGCCATCTACAGTTATAAAAAAACAGTAATGACAAATTACCAGAAGGTGACCCCTATAGACAGGCCGAAATGAAAAAACCCGTGCCCAACATAAAATAAAAACACACTATTTAAAAATCTACGGTATTCTTTAATAGAAAAAAAAATAGCTTAAAATGAAAGTTAATAAGGCTCACTTACAAAAGTTAACAAAGATCTTAAGCGCAAGTTTGCAAACCTTTACAACCGCTACTTACAATCAAGCTATATAATTAAGGGTTAAAATATTAAAACAAAAGGTAATTGAGCATAGGTGGAAATAGTTACAAGAAATTTAAAATTATATGTTACTTAATCCTAGATTTTTAAAAAAGGGTACTGCTTAATAAAAACGCTTTTAAAAAAATAAAGTGTGCAACTTATCTGCGTGCTCCTCTACGTGGACTGAGTCAGGTCTCAAATATTAACTTCTAAACACACTGTCTGATGTTAGACTTCTTGTGCAGCTACGGACTGGTCTTTAGCAGCTAAAGGAGCTTACAAACTCCGACTCAATCAAGGAGTACTCTGGTTGTCTTGCAACAGGCTTAAAAGGGGCTCACGTGTTCGTCACGGGAGCCTCAAAGAAATCTTTCCCTCCAAACTGGGTAAAGAAATGAAAATGAAACCGGCCTTATCTGAAACAAATATTAAATTACTAAACAGTGGAAAACATAACGTGTCTTTTCAGGTTAGGTTTTTGACACTTTAGGAACAGATCGAATTTATGCAAAATATTAATGAAAAGCTTAAATATGGAGGAAAACATACCTTTATAGGCTCAAGATGGAAGAAAATTAATGGTTTTCACAAAGATATCCTAAGGAGTTTTTTCCAAAACCAAAAAATTGCCTTTCGACAGCTGGGCCGGTTAGACAGAAGTGATTTTGAAAAGGTCAATCTCTCGATGTCAAACGAAAAGGGACATTTGTCTACTACAGAGGGTTTCACAATGTCGATCTGCAGTCTTCCAGAAATCGGACCGCTTACAAACCAAGGATTTAAAAGTTACGTGAAATACCACTGCTTTCATCAATACTCAATGGCACGAATAGATTTGCATACCAGGAAATTACACCAATAAAAGAAATAACAACCATAAAGATTTACACTAACAAACAATGGCACAAGAGCCTCTAGGTATTGTATACTCGAAGATTTTCCCATAAATGCTTTTCAGGCTGCCGCGACCTGTTCAAACTTAAGTTTCAGCGTTTAATTCACGAGACGGCGCGCGCGGGTAAATTAACAAAATATGGCGAAATGCGCTAGAAATTAATATTCGCTTTAGTAATTGAGATATATCCCCAAAAAACAACTGTTTAAGCCTAAATGCTACTTGCACTGTTACAACCTTACTTCAGAATTTGATGAAATTGCTCTTAGTGTCAATTCTACTTGTGAACCTAATAAAAGTGTTAGTGCTAATGTTTTTGAAACCCGCGAAAATTTAAATTTTACTCCTGAAAATTCTGGCTTAAAAACTCCAGAACTTTTTCAGAATCTATATGATTGTATTGACAACATTGTGAATGAAAATAAAGTGCAAGATTCTACAATAAATATAGATGATTTAAAAGATACTGAGGTAATTAAGTCAGAACCAAAAAAAATAAAATTTGTGAAACCCGACCAGAATAAAATTAGTGAACCTTATTCACCAATTTCTGAAGTAAGTGACGTTCAAGAGGAATTTACATACCCAAATGGCACTTGTTTCAGTTTAATTGAGGTGCTTGAAGAGCAGTCGACGGTTGAAACGACGCCGACCGTCACTGTTGAGAGGACCCATAAATTAAATTTTAAAACGAGGGTTATTAGGTGTTATGATCAAACACTCAATGAATTTTGTGGGGAGATTGACGTGTATGACATTGTGGAACAAACTGCAGATGTTGTTCAGTCTGACCAATCTCGATCAGCAAGTTCAACAAACTGTTCAGATATTAATAAGAGTAAAGAAATTAGAACGCTGGAATGCTTAACAGAACAAGTTTTTGAGGTTGCTGATGAAGTTAGGTCAAAACCTTTACATTTAGCGGTTTCAAAATCTTTAAAACGTGTATATGTTAAAGACATTGTCGATCTCACGGGACCTTCAAAACGACCCTACATCTGTGAGACTATCGACCTTACAACATCCGATAGCGATAATGTTACGACGCCCACCGTCAGTGTTGAGAGGGTCCCTAAATTAAATTTTAAAAAGAGGGTTATAAGGTGTTATGATCAAACACTCAATGAATTTTGTGGGGAGATTGACGTGTATCATAATGTGGAACAAACTGCAGATGTTGTTCAGTCTGACTATTCTCGATCAGCAAGTTCAATAAACTATTCTGATATCAATATGAGTAAAAAAATTAGAACGTTGGAATGTTCAACAGAACAAGTTTTTGAGGTGGCTGAGGAAGTTAAGTCAAAACCTTTACAATTAGCGGTTTCAAAATCTTTAAAACGCGTATATGTTAAAGACATTGCTGATCTTACGAGACCTTTGAAACAACCCTACATCTGTAAGACTATCGACTTAACAACATCCAATCGCGATAATGTTATAACAACTCCCCCCAAGATTCAAAAGAGAAAACCTGTCAAAACGGGTAATATTCATCATAAGAGTGAATTAGATAAATTTTTGCAAGCAAAGCCTAAAAAAGTAATATCCCAGAAGGATCTGCGTCGTGGTTGTGGATATATGAAATCTTTATTCTACAACTATTTTTCATTGGGTGATGTTTGCAGCAATTTACCCAACTCCAATTCTGTAGGGCAAGTTCTTAAAAGGCAGGGTGAATTATTAAAAAATTGTGCAAACATAATTTTTCAAAATCCATGTTTCGGTTCTACAGATTCATAAACAAAATTTTAAACCCCCCCTTCCCACTACTACTTCCTAACCCTATCCTGGTGGAGTTATTGACTACCTTCCCGCGGTTCCACTGTTTAAACCAAAGTCAATATTTTATGTTCTCAGTATTAAAATGTCCTTCTTGTGCACACTGTGTTTACGCGAATTTAAAAAGCGGTACCAGGCAGCTCGTCATATACAAGAAGTTTGCTTAGAAAATGTTTATGTACAGAATCCTGATGATTATTTAATTGATGGTGAGTAACTAATTTTATTAATTTTAATTTAAAAAAATAATAAAAACTAATTTTTCTCATATTTTTTATTTTTAATAAATAAAAAAATATATTTTTCTACTAATTTTTTTATTTTTAGTAAATAAACGCTTTTTTGCATCTGAGAAACCTCGCTATTGTAAGGATTGTGATGTTGATGTTGACCCTAAATGTTGGACATCCCATTTAAAAACAAATGCTCACAAATTAAAAGTCTTTAAAGTTTGTGAACCTGGAATAGAGATATTGAACAGTGCATTTCAAACCAGAATAATTTCCTACAAAATAACTTCTCCAGGATACTCTGTTGATTTAAGTGAATTTCAAGAAAGCATTAAAGATAACGTTATTAAAGTTATTAAGATGGAGCTGGAGAAACACAAAGCCATTAAAATAAATATGGAATTATTTGGACTATACTACTTAGCATCTTCTAAAACATCTGAAATTAAATCACACAACACAGTTTTTGAAGTCGTAACTGAATCTACAGACATACCAATGTTGTATGAGAAACTGCTGGGATTAATCCATAGAAAACTCGATGAGTTTGCAGAACGTGACTCAGGTGTGTATGGTATTTAATGTTTTAATTTTCAACCATATATTATTTATTTTCATTCAAAATTTTTTAAGAAATATATTTAAAACTATAATCTTTATTTTAGGATGGATTCTCCAACAAATTCTTCACCTTGAGGTTAACATAAACAAATACAATCCGTTAAAAAGTTCTTCTTACTTACCACTTCCAAAAGAAATTGTGCGAAAGAATGCTGTTGTAAATGTACAAAATAATGATGATTATTGTTTTGGTTATGCGCTTGCATCAGCTCTATATAATGGAGATCCCCGAAATCCTGCATCATATCCAGATTTTAGAAGGATGTTCAACTTTGAAGGTATAAAGTTTCCGGTTTCTATCAAAGATGTGCCAAAGTTTGAAGACTTAAATAAGGTATCGATAAACATTTATTCTTTAGAACTTGTTTATAAAAATGGTAAAAGCTTCTATGAGGTTATTGGTCCTCTACATTTTTGTAAAGTTAGATATAATATTCACATAAATTTATTATTATTATCTAAACATGATGATATGGGTAACATAAAAAATCATTACTGCTTTATAAAAAATCTTTCTGCCCTGGTTGGAAGACAAATTAATGATCACAACCATAAAAAGCATTTCTGTGATGGTTGCTTGCAATTTTTTAGCTCTTTGAATATTCTTAAACGACACATGCAAAATGATTGCAATTTTGTTAGGAATGATTTTCCTTCAAAAGATATTATAATTGATAAATTTGGCGACAAGGTGCCAGAAAACATATTAAAATTTCAAAATATTCAAAAACAAATGAAAGTACCGTTTGTAGTTTATGCTGATTTTGAGTGTGCTTTAAACCCTATCAGAAATGATGATGTTGAAAATCTTTCACAATCTTATACTATAAAAAAATTTGAGCATATTCCTCACTCATTTGCCTATTATATTAAGTGTTCATTTGATGAAGAAGTATCAAAATTAAATTTATATCGAAATACTGACTGTATTGAAAAATTTGTAAAAGATTTAGAAACGGATATTAAAAGTTTATATGAGAAATACTTAAAAAATGTTATACCCATATCAAAATTAACGGATTCAGAAATGGATAAGTTTCACAAATCAAGTAACTGTCATATTTGTAAAAAAAAAATTATGAATGATATTGATAAGGTGATGGATCATTGTCATATTACTGGCAAATTTAGAGGTGCAGCACACTCAAAATGCAATTTAAATTTTCAAATCCCGCAATTTATTCCAGTTGTAATGCACAATCTAAAAAATTATGATAGCCATCTCTTTATAAAAGCATTATGTTTAGATAAGGAGCAAATTGATGTAATTCCCTTGAATAAGGAAAAATACATTTCTTTTAGTAAGTATCTCCTGGTAGATAAGGTAAAATATAAAAATGGAAAAATAAGGGATAAATATTTAAAATTAAGGTTTATTGATTCCTATCAGTTTTTACCATCATCTCTGGATAATTTGTCAAGTATTTTGGATGATTCACAATGTTTAGAAATTCGAAAAGAATATCCAAATGATTTACATTTTAAAAATATTAGAAAGAAAGGTGTTTTTCCATATTCATATATTGATAATATTTCAAAATTTGATGAAACTAATTTACCAGCAGCAGAATTATTTTATAATAATTTGAAAGAGGAGCATATTTCAAATGAAGAATATGATCGCGCTAAAGAGATTTGGGATATGTTTCACTGTAATACTCTTGGGGATTATTCCGATATTTATTTAAAATCAGATGTTTTGCTTTTAGCAGATATATTTGAAAATTATAGAAATAGTTGTCTAAAAACATATCAACTTGATCCTGCTCATTATTTTACTGCACCAGGATTAAGTTGGGATGCGATGTTGTTACAAACAGGCGTTGAATTAGATCTGCTTACAGATCCCGATATGTTACACTTCTTTAAAAAAGGTGTAAGAGGAGGTGTTAGCACTTGTACAGGGCGAAAATCAATTGCAAATAATCCATTTCTTGAAAATTTTAATTCATTAGAACCTACAAAATATATAATTTATTTGGATGCAACTAATTTATATGGTTATGCAATGTCACAATATTTACCTCAAAAAAATTTTGAATGGTTGTCACAAGAAGAAATTAATGACCTTAACATAAACGATATTTCCGATACCGCCGAAACGGGTTATGTTTTGGAAGTTGATTTAGAATATCCTGAAAAATTACATGAGAAGCACAATGATCTACCCTTCTGTCCTGAAAATATAACTCCTCCGAATTCTAAATATTCAAAATTAATTCCAAATTTACAAAACAAAGAAAAATATATTATTCATTATATTTATCTTAAACAATGCCTTCGTCATGGTTTAAAGCTTAAAAAAATTCACAGGGTTGTAAAATTTACTCAATCCCCCTGGCTTAAAGAATATATCGATTTAAACACAAATTTGAGAAATTCTTCAAAAAATAAATTCAATAAAAATTTATACAAAACCAAAAATAATAGTGTATATGGTAAAACGATGGAAAATGTGGATAGAAGGGTAGATGTAAAACTTGTTTCACATTGGGAGAGGATCGGTCATAAAATTAATTGTGCAGAAACCTTAATAGCCAAACCATATTATAAAGATTTTAAAATATTTTCAGAAAATTTGGTAGCAATACAAATGCAGAAAACAAAAATTGAGTATAATAAGCCCATTTATGTTGGTTTTTCAATTTTGGATATTTCTAAAACTGTAATATATGATTTCTTTTATGACTATCTAAAACCTATGTATGGAAATAATGTTTCTCTTTTGTATACTGACACCGATTCTCTTATACTTGAAATTTTTACTGAAAATTTTTATAATGATGTAAAAAATAATTTAGATAAGTTTGATACGTCTAACTATGATGAAAATAATATTTACGGCATACCCCAAAATATATCTCGTGTTGGTAAATTTAAAGATGAATATGCTGGTGACCCTATCAAAAGTTTTTATGGCACAGGAGCAAAAGCATATTGCGTCGAAACAAAAGATAATTATCTAAAAAAAGCCAAAGGTATTTGTCGCTCTTCCGTTCAAAAACAATTAACAATTACAGATTATGTCAATGTAGTTGAACAAAATTCAAAAGTCTATTGTACAATGTATACATTTAGATCACATTCTCATACTATATATACGGAACTAATTCATAAGCTGGCCTTAACCGCCGAAGATGATAAAAGATATTTGATTCCCGGAACCAATAAGACTTTAGCTTGGGGTCATCATTATATAAAATTATATGAGTTGTGCAAAGCTATTGATACTATTATTGAAAAAGATTAATTATACAAATTAGGATATATAATCAAAGACTTTTAAATTTATAGTTAGTTGTTAGACATTCACCATACGCAATGATTGCTAACTCTGTTTTAGTATTGTCTGCGCTAGTAGGAAATTTTGTTTATGTTAACTATATTCCAAAAACACATTTTGCTGAGATTTGTATTAGTATTAATAAATTAGATGATAAGTCTTTATATTGTAAGGGAATGAAAATAATTAATATAAATGGTAGTACCATGTGGTATCACCAACTTGATGATAAAAATATATCTTCAAAAAACTATTTTAAAATAAAATATATGTATCCAAATAAAACGATAATTAGTTCTGAATGGAAAGAGTTAGGACAACAAAATCAATCAAATTTTCAGTGTTATTCTAACATTTACTTGTCACTTTCATGTTTTGTATTAAATTTTGTTTTATATCTATCTATTTTACTCTTTTTGTGGAAAATAAATTCATTTTTATCTTAACCCAAAACTTGTTTTCATAATAATAAAGTATATAAGAATTTGTAGTGGGAACATCCCCACCACATATTGGGAAAGGGGGAAGGGTGGGTAGTTTAAAAAGAAGAAATATCTTTCAGATGTGGTTAGTTGTGAAGTAAATTCATAAGTAGAAATATGAACAAGTCAAACGATAAAATGAAGCCATATTATAGTGATTTATTTACACCAAATTTAAATTTAAACATTTCAAATGGTGGTGGCGATTATAAAAATATCATTCAACAATGCTTTTACCCTTTAAATAAATCTATCAATAAGTATATGTGTATTGGTTTAAGTGTGGAAGATTTAAATCCGTGTATCAAGCTGTCGGGAAATAAAGGAATCGCAATTACTTTAAATGAAAATGAGTGGAGACAAATATTGAAATATCAAGGTGTAATAACTAATAATTTGTTTTCATCACAATTGCATTGGGAGCCCATAGAATTTGGAAATATTGGAATATACTTTGACACAATTAATGGTGAAAACATCTTAAAAATAATGAAAAATGAATTTTACATCTGTTTAGGAAAAGAAACTGTATCCACTTTGTGGCAGTTAAATCCATTGATTGAAAAAAGATTAACTTTTCTTAAAAATCAAGAATTTAAACAATATTTTTCAGTTTTCAAAAACAATTATGCTTGTGATGGGGTTGGCATTATAAATAAAATATTTGATGTGCTTACCACGCAGGAGAATGCTAGTGAAAATGTGTGCACCATGATGGAATTCGTCATTTCACATCCTGATATTCTTGAACGTAAAATTAAACAATTCTACTAATATGAAGCAGGTGAGATTCAATGAGGAGAAAAATGAAATACATATGATGTTGGTCTGGAGTTTCGCATATAAACAAGCTAGGGACAATCTGTATCAGCGAATGGCTGTGGATCGTGCACATTTTAAAAGAAAAATTGAGACATTTTCTGTTGTATTGAATAAAGTTTTAACTGTAGAACATAGAAATAAAATATATTGTGACCGATACATATGTAGCAATAAGAAATAAAACAATGTTATAAGAATGTGCTGTTTTATTCAACTAATTATTACAACTTTTAATTACAACTTTAAATTAAATATTATTTTAAAATTTCAGTTTTCGAAATCCAAGAGTTGTGTGTCTTATCCATTCCTAACCATTTAACATAAACGTTTTTACCTTTCCTTCTTATTATTTTTTCAACCAAATATACATCCGGATGTTTCACTTTCTGCAACTCCTCTTCATAAAAACCTCCTTGAATAATATTATCTTTTGAATCTTTCAATATGTATACTCTTGGGTTTGTTAGTTTCACTTCTTTAATTTGAAAAATTTCATTGGACCAATTTGGAGTATACCCTTTTGCAAATGCTTCCCTAAACTTACTAATTCTAACATAATCATCTTTCTTAAAATTTTGATTTTTGGGGTCTACTGTTTTTGGAAAAGTGTATACAGATCTTAAAATAATATTTTCATTTTTTTCATTCACTTCATTTGGTTTTAATCCTATCGTTTTATGTGGTGTATTGTTATACTTTAATACAATGTCGCTTAAAATTTCTAACCATTTATAATTTCCTTCTAAGCTGAATCTTTTCCACATGCGATTTTTTAAAGTTCTATTTACTCTTTCAACAATACTTGCTTTTAAATTGGAAAATGTATTATAATGATTAATTTTATATTCATCCATTAACTTTTTAAAATCTTTATTAAAAAATTCCTTTCCCATATCAGTTTGAATATTTTTTGGTGCTTTTTGCGCTTGATCTAAGATGTTTTTCATGGCAAAAGTCACATCTTTTGCACTTTTTCTTTTAACAGGTTGCACCCATACAAATTTAGAAAATGTGTTTATAACTACTAAAATATAACGATACCCTCTATTTACTTTTGCATAGGGCAACATTTCAACCAAATCAGCCTGCCATAAATCATTTAATTCTTTAATTACAACACGCCGTCGTCTGAAGTTCTTCCTAGCTGGTTTATGTAGTTCGTTAACAACATCCTCTTTGATGTTGGAGTGAGTACTCATGATTACTTAATGTTTATTTTTCAACTTCCACCAGACATTTTATTAGTAATTCACCATAAAATTCTTTAATGTGGTACGCTTGAAGTTTTCGATGAAATGTAATTATATCATTCTTTTTTAATTGAAAACCTTCTGGTTCCGAAATTTCAACACCATTAATTTTTAAATAAATAAATTTATTTGGAAATTCGGCCTTTACTATTTTAGCAAATTCTAAAGGAAATTCATATTTTAAGCGTTTATCTGGTAATAATGTAAACATTTCTTCCTCAATGTTAAACACGCCAACAAAAGGTAAAACCAAGTTATAATACAATTTAACATCTCTTACATTAACAATTTTTAACAAATTTTCTTGAACATTTGTAGATACATTTAATGTGTTATCTTTTCCAAATATATGAGATCCGAACTTGTCAATAGACATCTTCACTGTCAATAGTAGAATAAACAAAAATCACATTACATCAACTATTTATTCAATTATTTTAGCTTCTTTCAATTCTTCTAAAATTGATATTATTTCATTTTGATGACCGGTGTGTCCAGCCATTTGTGAAGAAATTAACAATTTTAATCTATCTATTATCTCATTTATATCATCATAATAAACAAAATCCATTTTTTTTCCAGATAAATTTAGCATTGCTCCTTGCCCTGTAATACTTTTCCTTGATGATCTTGTTGAACGTGGTCTTTGCGGTGGTTTAGGTCTATCTTGTGATGTGCTTGAAATTATCGATCGAAACTGTACTGGTTGTGAACCGCTACTTGATTTTAATAATCCTTTTCGCATTAGATATGGTTTTATTATTGTTAGGTATTTAATATTGCTTGACCCTTGAATTTGACCTCTAGGATCATAATTCCTCCTATACGCATTTGTTTATCTATAGTTCCATATAATTGCCAAATCTTTGGTTGTATACCCTAGGTTCTCTTAAATAGGTTCATACAAACCCGTGGTTCCCTATACTCTATGATAACGGTCTTCCTCACGTTTATTTCAACTTAAATTTTTACCTTTAAATCCACCAACGAATTGGCAAGTTTAAATTTTCATTATGTAATATCATGTTTAAGACCATATTTGTGATCGAACTTGTTTTCAGTATCTTTTATTGCAGCATCAACATAATACCTTATTAAGGGTCGTAGGATTGAAGGAATTCTTCATACCCAGGCCCTTTTGTTAGATTCTGAACTTGCTCTCGAAGTTCTTGAACGGTGGGCTCATGCGCATCACTATCAGAGCGAGCTGAAGGTAAATCTTCAAAATTTAAAAAAACATCATCATCTTCTAAAAAAGTTGGCATCTCTTGAGGTAAGTATTTGTTATATACATTTGATTTTCTAGGATGGGCTTTTGGAGTCGAAAATTCAAATGTTTGCTTTGGTGTGGAAAATAGGTTTTTAGAAGCCATTTCCTGTTTAAAAACAGGCTCGGTTTTCATGCTTTTAATTAGTTCCTGCAATGGTTGAGTAATAGGTTTAAACTCTTTTTCCATGCGAGTTTGCTGTTCAGCAACATCGGACTTTAGAGCTTTAAACTTTTGCCTAACTGCTTTTCTTGCTTTTATTAGCTCTCTAGCAGTTTTTTCATTCATCTTTACAAAAGAAGGTTTGATTACATACTAGATAAATATTTTTCCGCTAATAATTATATACCTCATATAAATATGAAATTATCAATTCCTGTATCGACCACAATTTAATGGGCAGTCTTTATCAATTACTACAAAATCGTAACTTTGTTGCCAACAGGTAGAACACAAATCTTTAAAATCTTGGAATGACATGTCGGTATTTACATGGTCATCATATATATGTTTTAAATTTGTAGCATCTTGTTGAAAAATAACTAATAGATTAGCATTATCTCGTATAAGTTGTTTCGGAATTGAAGAATACGTTTGACATAAATAGAAGCAGTCAGTTTTTTTATGTCTTCCAAAACAAAAGTAGTCTCTAATGAGGTTTTGATTGCAACAAACAATATCATCGAATATGATAAGCGCATTTGCCTTTATGTCATTGGGAGACACAATATCATCATCATTTTGTGATTCAAAATAACCTATTTCTTTTAAATTTTTGAAAAGTCTTCTAAGATACTCATATTTTGATTGATGTAACGATTTCGAATAAATATATAAATTTTCAAATCTTAACCCATTAACATCCGTGATAAGAGAAATCATAACATTTGTTTTTCCACAGCCTGATGGTCCTACAATTAGACCGCGTTTACACTTTCCACCAAATAATTCTCCATGCTTCCTATATTCATCTTGACTTAATTCAAAATTCTTTACTGGTAAAGAAAGGTTTTGTTTTTCAATCTTCATCCTTTGAATATAACTATTTAAATAAGAACTTTACTAATTATAATTCATTATATATATCGTCGCCGGCGGTGCAATATCTCCAATGTGACACATATGCGTAAAATCGGATTTTTGCGTAGATAAAAAGTGTAAACCCGGCTTTATCGTTTAGTCCTTGATTTAGAACCTAGATTGCAGCACTATTCCCGTCACAATCGTGTGTAATACCTCTAATGTGACAAGGTCAATAAAATCGACGGTGTAATAAATCCAATGCGCTTTTTTGTCACATTGTTTATTTTGATTGGTGGTGAAATATCTCCAACGTGCATATTGTGTTGGATTGGAGATATTACATTACGCACATTAGAGGTATTTTTTGGCAGTTTAATAATTTGTTATAACCTTACAAAAATTTTAATTTTTGAAAAAGTTTGCAAAGATTGGTAGAGTTAATTATTTATGTTGACAAGTTAGCTGTGATTTTTTCACAAGGCTGTGATTAGTGAGCTGTGATTTTTGGAAAAGGAAAGGTAAGAATAAGAACTTTATTTTTTAGGAAGTGCATACAAACTTTATAATAATGTATAACTGTCGATTTGATTTAATAAAATTAATAAATTTTTCACCTTGTATCTAGAAAAGAATACATTTTTCGACATACATGACAAATTAGGGCTTAGTTTTGATGTGGAATACAAGGTTAAAATTTCTTGGTCAAGATCTGGAACACCCTGTTTATTAAAGAAAGTGTAAAATAAAACATATTGATATATCATATTTTTAAAAAGAAATCATCTTCTAAAATGTTCTTATAGGTTCAAAAATACCCTCAATATAGACACATTTCAAGATAAACAACAAAAACAAATCTTTAAGTGATTTTACGTAAAAAGGCCATTGGAACATAAGGTTGTATCCAAAAAATGAACAAACTTTTTAACCGAGCTTTTATCAAGATTTATTTAAAAAATAAGTAAAAACATCTTTTTCGACATTTTAACCATTTTTACAGATGCCTTTCAAAGCAAGAACTAAGAAAATACTGGACCTGCTCTCCACTCGAGAATCAAACACACAAAATCAACAGCCAGAAGCACAACTCATAACAAATCAGCCATCGGAAGAATCACCAGTCACTCAAAATCAACAAGCAGAAGCATTATTCATAACAAATCAGTCATCAGAAGAATCATCAGTCACTCAAAGTCAACAACCAGAAGCACCACTCATAACAAATCACCCATCGGAAGAATCACCAGTCACTCAAAGTCAACAAGCAGAAGGATTATTCATAACAAATCAGTCATCAGAAGAATTACCAGTCACTCAAAGTCAACAACCAGAAGCACCACTCATAACAAATCAGCCATTGGAAAAATCACCAGTTACTCGAAATCAACAAGCAGAGGCACCATTCATAGCAAATCAGCCATCAGAAGAATCACCAGTTACTCGAAATCAACACCTAGATATTGGGAGCAGTTTCCTGGATGCCTTGGATAAGGATTTTATATTCTGCGATGATGTTGAAATAGTTGGCAGTAATTGTAAAAAGAATCCAATGGAATATAAAGAGGAATATAATCTGGAGCAAGGCTTCTTCGAAAAAATTTTGAATGTCAATAATGAACTTGAGACTCAATTTTCTGACACTCACATTGAAATTATTCACGTAGAGGATGTAAATGACTTACCACAAAACGCAGATCCTAACTTTCAAATTGTTACTGAGACACAGGTCACTGAAAAAGAACCAGAAATAGAAGATGATTTAGACTCAGAATTTGAAATTAGTTCAGAAGTTGTGGAAGATACAGATGAGAGCTTAGAGTCTTTAGAAAACATACCAATTGAAAACCAAAAAACTAATGACATTGAAGAAAAACTATCAAAAAAGGACTACAACAATGAAGAGGAAAATTTAGATCCACAAGCTAAAATTAAAAGCTCACGATTGAGCCGGAATACTGCAAAAACGAGACGTGTACGAGGCAAGAGTTACGAGGGCTACAAAAGGAGCAAAGACAAAATTATAACTCGCAAAGAAAGAAATTCAAAAGACTAAAGGAGCGTTGTAACCATAAAGCATTAAGCAAAATTACAAATAACTCTTTCTTGTGCTCTTCCATTTCTGAGGAAGACCGATTAGCTTTTTTTAAAAGTTTTTGGAATCTTAATTCATGGGCGGAAAAAAATATTTGTATCCTTCATTCAAAAACTAGACCCATTCGTAGACGTAGAAAAAATGTTATGGAACATAGAGAAACTTTTTAAAAAAAGGAGGGTCATGATTATTTTATTACTACACTAAAAAAAAGAAAGGTTTAAAGTATGCCATAAAATGTTTTTAAATTCATTATGTTTGGGTGAAGATTCTCTAAAAAGATGGCTTAAAGAAGTTAGTGAACCGCTTGCTGATTCATCGACCGAAAATGTCCAGGCTACCGAAAATATTGCTCCAACTGGTTCAACAAAGAGAACAAGGAAAAATGTTTTTAATGAAAAATTAATGGCTACTGTCGCAGAATGGCTTGACCTGATTCCCAGAGTGCCATCACACTACTGTCGTGCATCTTCTTCTCGAGAGTATGTTGACAACTCATTTGTGTCAAAGCAGAACATGTATGGAATATATAAGGCTTGGTGCGAAGAAAAGGGCAAGGCAAGTACTAGTCTTACATCATTTAAAAAATTCTCAATGAAAGAAAAATCTCAGTACATAAACCCCGTAAAGACCAATGTGATACTTGCATTTCTTTCTTAGAATGTAAAACTATATGTCAGGAAACGTATGATGATCACATAAAAAAAGAAAAAGCTGGAAGGGCCGCAAAGGCAAAATTAAAAGAAAGTATTTGTAGTGAAAATCTAGTAGTTACAATGGATCTACAAAGTGTCTTGACATGTCCAAAATTATTAGCATCTTCAAGTTATTATAAGCTGAAATTACAGTTACACAACTTCACCATTTATGCGCTGAATAATAAAGAAGTTTTATTGTATGTTTGGGACGAGTCAAAGGTGGGGTAACTTCAAACGAATTTGCCAGTTGTATTATTGACTACTTAACAAGTAAGCTTAATGAATCTATTAAAATTTTTACATTAATTTCAGACGGGTGTAACTACCAGAACCGAAATAAGTGTTTAGCCAGTGTACTTAGTGACTTTGCTGTTCAGCATAACGTAACAGTCCATCAGTTAATTTTGGAAAAGGGGCATACAATGATGGAAGCAGACTCGGTGCACTCTGCTTTAGAGCACTATTTTTATCCACCCATTTATTCTCCTTCCGAATATGTTGCGAGAATGCGCATGGCTCGAAGAGGTTACCGTACAATGTTAAGTTTCTTGATTATACATTTTTTAAGAAGTACGATCTCCCATCCAACTTTACATCAATTCGTCCAGGAAACGTAAGCTTGATCCCGTTGTTGTAGATATACGACAATTGAAGTATCTGCCTGATGGTACAGTTTTATATACATTAGATTATTCCGAAAACTGGCAGGAACTGCTCTACAAACGGGAAGTCCGTGCTTTGGATACATACAAACAACTATATAAATCTCAATTACCAATTTCCGACGACAAATACAACCACTTACAGGAGCAAAAAGAGGTTATTGAGAAAGACCATCACCAGTTCTATGATGTTTTTTACCACATAACAATAAAAAGAAAACGCTAAAAATAATTAATCAGTTTTCTTGTCTTTTTTTTTGTATTTCATTTAATTAAAGCTAGTTTTTCTTGTATTTTTACTCCTAATTAATAAAAAGTTAAGTTTTGGATTAAACTTGTATTTTTTTTCAGTTTACCCAAAATATTGTCCCTAAAATCGACGGTTAATAACTCTAATGTGACGCTTACAAAATTTACAATACCTCCAATGTGACAAATTATTTAAAAATATATATAATGAAAACTTTCGCGAACATAAAACTACATCTGTTCTATTGTTTTGTTGCAGAAATTTTAAAAAACCAAAATTAATTTTGTTAAAAGTTATTTTCTTCAGCCGTATTGCTTTTTTTGCTTCTCCTGTAAAATTTTACTTTTGTTGCATTGGGAGATATTGCACCGCCGGCGACGATATAATGGTTAAACAAATTATTTTTAAACAGTCATCGCAAGGCACCTAGGCGGAAAGGTTCTGGTTTATTAAATTCTTTAATAAATAAATTACCTGTGGAAATTCACATTCCTTCGTAAAATTTTTTGTGGTCCTGGTACAAAATTAAATAAAAGACTTGCTCGAGGTGATAAAGGTGTAAATCAATTAGACGAAGCGTGTAAGAACACGATATATCTTATTTAAAATATTCTGACTTGGATAGGAGGCACGTCGCAGATAAGATTTTGGCAAGTAAGCTCTTAAGAGATTTAAAGATTCAAATTCTGGTATAGGAGAAAAATTAGCGTCTTTAGCTGTGGCAGGAATAATGAAAGCTAAAACAAAAATGGGTATGGGGATTTATCGAAAAAGGTACAAAAACGTAAAAAAAGGGGGCAAATAACTTTTAACAACG
The DNA here is from genome assembly GCA_019359885.1 of Listronotus oregonensis. Lineage (NCBI taxonomy): Eukaryota > Metazoa > Arthropoda > Insecta > Coleoptera > Curculionidae > Listronotus > Listronotus oregonensis. The sequence goes on from JAHBCN010000968.1 coordinate 125,384, forward strand.
CTGTTAGTAAAGCTTGTAAAAGTATTATAGGAAAAAAGTTTAAAAACGTTAAAAACGTTGGAAATGCAGCACTGTCATCCATTAAAAGTGGGAATTTACGAGTTAAAGCGCCTAAACAAAGGATTATACCAATCCCAAAATCCGGGGAATTTTACCCTTAATACCTATATTTGCCGGATTATCTGCCTTAGGAGCATTAAGTGGAGGTGCAGCTGGTATTGCGCAAGCTATAAATGCGTCCAAAAAAAGCTCAAAAGAAACTAGATGAACAACAAAGGCATAATAAAGTTATGGAAAAAATTTCAGTTGGAAAAGGACTTTATTTAAAACCATATAAGAAAGGTTGCGGCTTATATTTAAAACCATATTCAAAAACTGTTAAAATTGCTACCCCGCAAACCTTTAACCAATATAGATATAATAAAATATGTAAAATTATTAAGAATACCATATTTTAGAGGTGTTTTTATGAGAAATAAATTACCATCCAAAATTAAGAAACATGAAACAGGGATTATTAATTTGGATGATGATGTAGGTGTGGGTACTCATGGACTGCATACATAAAAAAATAAACGAATAGATTACTTTGACAGTTTTGGTAATCTTAGACCGCCTACAGAAGTTATATCTTATTTCTTTAGCGATGGTAGCAAAAATATTGTAAAATACAACTATGGTAAATATCAATCATTTGACGATTTTAGATGCGGACAGTTATCTTACAATTTATTTATAATAATGTGTAGACAAACCTCAATTTTATTCTAATCAAAACCATCATGTCGTTTACTATAGCTCTGTCTGGACGTTCTGCTATACTCAAAGCAGATTTTCACCCACCTATTTATTTAGATCCTGATACGTCATACGCTGTTGGTCTCACAAATTTTGAAACCTTTAATGCTATACCAAACATAGATGAAGATAATAATAAGGTATATTTTGGGAAAGATGGTGAATTTTTATTAATTCCTACGGGAAGTTATGAAATGGAAGATATTAATAAATATTTACAAACCGAATTTCAAAAAAGGGGTATTAAATTTCAACTTTATGCAAATAACAATACATTAAAATCAATAATTAAAAGTAGCACGGACATCATTTTTAAAAATGGTTCCATTGGAAAAATTTTGGGATTTAATGATGGGATTATTCTGGGGATGAAAGTCCAAAGACTTCAGAAAATGCTGCAGAGATTATAAAGTCAATTCACTAATGATAGACTGCAGTATCGCTGAAGGTTCGTATTTGAACGGAAAGCCAGCTCATATTATTCATCAGTTTTTTCCTAACGTTAGCCCCGGATATAAAATTATAGAAAGTCCACAAAATATTATTTATTTTCCAGTTATAGTAAATGTAATAGATAAAATAACAAAAAAAATATTGGATCAAGACCTAAATATTGTTGATTTTCGAAACGAGGTTGTAACAATAAGGTTGCACATAAAAGAAATATAATGGTTATACTTTACGATAAAAAAATCTTTGAATATGATATATTAACAAGGAAAAATAATATTAAAACTATAATAAAAATAAAAATAGTGAGTTAAAAAGGAAAAATAATATTAGAGGGTATAAGAAGAATAAACGTATAAAATTTAGAATTAGTAGAAAGACAAACGTGCATCAGATAACATCTGACAACATAAACTTCCTTAAATCACTCGGTTTAAAAGTTTTAGTATAAATATGGAAATCCTCAATGTAAAACAAGGTGTTTTTATAGATAATTCTATTGTACATTCAGAATATCACAGTTATGAACCATATTTACCTACAAAGTTGGGAAATAATGATGAGATTATAATTCCTATTCATGAAACGGAAAAATATACTCTTCCCTCTGAAAGTTTTCTTTACATAGAAGGTAAACTTACAAAAGATGACGGCAATGTATCAAATACGATGAAGTTAATAAATAATGGCGTATCGTTCCTTTTTAAGGAAATACGCTATCAACTAAATGGTATTACTATAGATTCAGTTAGAGATGTTGGGTTAACTTCAACCATCAAAGCATTCTTATCTTATAATAAAAATGAGTGCAATAAACTCAAAAATGCAGGTTGGTTCCCAATGGAAAACTCGCAATTAGTTGATTCGGCGACAGGTTTATTTAATGTTTGCATTCCACTTAAATTTTTAATGGGTTTTTTTGAAGATTATAGAAAAATAATTTTAAATTCAAAACAAGAGCTAATTTTGGTTAGAGACAATTCGGACAAAAATGCTACAATCAACACTGTGGGATCGGAAACTCCAAAAATTGAACTTACAAAACTAACATGGAATATACCCCACATATCAGTATCTATTGATCAAGAATTAGCCTTAACAAAGGTAATTGATAAAAATAGTGACATTCTTCTTGCTTTTAGAAGTTGGGAATTGATAGAGTATCCGGAATTATTAAAAACAAGTCGTCATAATTGGCCTGTCAAGACATCTACCAAAGTAAATACACCTCGCCATGTAGTAGTTTGTTTTCAAAAAGATTTGAGGGATAAGGTTACAACTGATATGAGTAAATTTATTGACATTAAACTGCGAAATGTGAATTTTTTTTAAACTCTGAAAGGTATCCTTATAATGATCTTTATTTAAACTTTGAAAAAATAAATTTGCTTCTTTATATCACATGTATTCACAATTTCAAAAGTCATATTATGGATTGACACCTGAACCTATTTTATCACCAAAGGAATTTAAGGATATTGCTCCTATTACGTATATTGACTGTTCACATCAAAAAAAATCAATTGAAACCGGACCCATTGTTATGAGAATCGAATTTGAATTACATGAAGATCTCTCAGACAAATATTCCGCTTTTGCCTCATCTTACATGATAAAATATTTATTATAATCCTCTTACTAAAAGTGTTCGTCAGTTATAATGAGCATGCGTGGCAAATTTCATATAAGCTTTAACACAATATGCTCAATCATCAGTTCTATTCAAGTTAAATGAGTTCTGAATGTTACTACGCTAAACGATTAAATAAATACATAGCAAATTTAAGAAGTTTGAAAAAATTAATTATTAGATATCGTTTAAAACAACAAATGTTTAAAGGTTTTATTAATATGAAAATTTAGTCATGACTCTAATTATAGATATTCAAGGTTTTAAAATAGAAAATAATAAATTTATTACAAAAGGGCTTGCAGCCTATGATGGGAATCATATTAGTCACTACGTTTTTAAGCAACCATTCGACTTTAATTTACTACCGCCAGATCTACAAAAACAAGTTACATGGTTAATGAACAATCATCATTGCATCCCATGGAATGCTGGGTTTACTCCACTACACACTTTTTCGAATGTGGTAAAGTTTATTACTGATAAATATGAATCTATCTATATAAAGGGATTGGAAAAAGCAGACATCATTCGCAAATATAGCACCAAGCCAGTGATTCAATTGGATGAACACCCAGTACTACTACCTGGAGAACCACAGTGTCTTTTCATAGGAAAATCCATGCATCTGTGCATTAACTAACGTTTTTTATTTGTATAATCATTTTTTATGGATGATAAATAAAACAAATAAAAATATATATATATATATATATATATATATATATATATATATATATATATATATATATATATATATATATATATATATATATATATATATATATATATATATATATATATATCTTATTTTATTTCTTTTTCATTATATACAAACTTAAATACTTATAGAGCTTATATTCATCAATCACTGGTATAGGAATTTTAAAGTGGGGGTCATACATTTCCCAAATAGAATTAGGAATGATCTGCAATATTTCAGTACAAATCGGTTTGGTTATATAATTTATTTTAGGATTCACTCTCATCAAACATAGTATATTAAGTCCATTAAAACCGGGCCATGTGTGTAATCTTCCTTCTATATAAGAGTTTTCATAACTTTTCTATACAGACTTCTACATACTGCATATAATTTTTCACAAACTATAATATTAGAAATTGGTCTTAATGATATATACGTAGCTATGTTAAATGTCCTTTTTATTTCACTGTTATAACTAAAATCTTTAGAGCAATAGTTACACATTTTAAAACTTCTTAAAATTTATTAAAAAACTTCTGGTTTATAAAAGAATCTAACTCTTCAATAACTTCTTCTACCAACTTTTCTTTTTCAACACAGATTTAATCAAATGTCGAAATAGTTCTTCAAAACCAAAATTTCTTAACGTTCTAGAGCACCATCAATGCACATATATCTCCGATTAAATGTATTGCACGTCACAATCCGTCCATAGCTTATCAAATTTTACTTGGTAATTATTATAATAGTATGCATAATAATCCTCAAAGTATTTAAATTTACACGGTCTTCAAAATATTGTGTCTGCAATTCTGAATATTCTTGTAACAATTGTTGTTTAACCAAGTTGATGGCTTTATGAAAAAATATAATAGTCTCACAGTCGCAAATACCACACACGTCCATATCCTTATACTTAAATAATATGGATTTGTATTGCTGACACTAAAGATTCAACTGAAGCCCAACTGATTTTAAAGTAATCTCCCTTCCTTCACACACCCCTTCCACATAAGCGCCATCTATAAAGCTCATCCTAGTAAAGTGGGGGTTCGACCAATCAGGTTTCGAGGGAGGTAGTTAGAGTGGGGTCGATCAATCAGGTGGAGAGGAGGTGGAGTTAGAGTGGGGTTGACCAATCAAAAAAGTGGTGGGGGGGGCTTTTACCACCGGCCAACTATACCTACTGAAGTACACCACATGGCGAACCTGCCATGAGAAGTACACCACATGGCGATCCTACCAGTTACATGTTGAGAAGTCAGAAAAAGTGCATACCGTCCAGTGATATGGTAAATAGACGCCAATATGGGCAAATCATCTTCCAAACATGCGGAAATTACTGACTCTGGAGTAGTCAATTCAAATTTCATCGTGGAACAAGAAAGCATCCAAGTGCCTACCGATGTAAGAGTTCTACTATATATATTGACAGTTGTTGTTGTATTGTTGTTTCTACTAAAAATAAAGCAGACCTATCGAAAGCAACTTAAGAAGAATCTCTCCAGAAGTATGTATTTCAAAACTCCAGCAGCAGAACCCAGCGTAGTTTGAGAAGTCCCAGAACCAGAACACTGAACAGCGTTGGACATAACCCCACAGCAAGGATCAACCCTCAACCCAGAACACAGACAGCAGTATAGTATGTAAGTTTATTAGGAAAAAACATTTTTATTATTATTATTTGTATATTTTTTTATGAACATTGTGTTAAAGTCTGCTCGACGCTCAAGTGCTCTCAGAGAACATTTTATTAGTCTGAAAATTATTATTTTTAATTTTTTACGATATTATGGTATTTAATTCCAAAAAGCAATACGAGGACTCAGTTAAATTGTGCGACATTATAAAGAAAGAGCCAAAAGAACGCCGAATAGATTTAGTTAGAGTAAATAATTTAATTCTAGAAGTAGGGAAGTTAGAAAATAAGTTTCATAATATACAAAAAGAGGTCCAAGCATCTGCTATTGACGACCCAAACGTTAAGAAATCATATTCAGATTATAATAAAGCTATTGAATCTCACCTTTTTAAATCGCGTTCTCTCCTGAACGAAAGACTAAAAGATTTAGTTGAGGGAAAATAACCCAACTGAACAATTAAAAATAATAGTAATACCGAGAAAATAAATATGGCGGAAAAATTTGATTTAAGAACAGCGGTATCTTTGTTACCATCTATGGATAACCGGAAAATAGCACTAAACAGTTAATTGGACGCAATTGAGTTATATAGCAGTCTTATCGACGATAATGGGCAAACCTTATTGATTAATTACGTTTTAAAAACAAAATTAACGCAAAATGCAAAACTAAGGTTAGAAAACTCGTATGGTACAGTGGAACAGCTAGTAGGGGATATAAAAAACCGGTTGTTAACGAAAAAATCACCAGCAGTTTTATCGACTCAATCATAACGCAAGACAAGACGGCATGAAGTATCGACGATTACGCAAAGTTGATCGAGACACTATTGGTCGATCTAACGATAGCGCAGGCCGATAATAATACAGCCGCAATGGGAGTGTTGCGAGGGATTAACGAGAAAATTGCAGTAAACGCTTTTGCAAATGGACTTAGGAGTAACGAACAAAGGACTATAGTAAAGGCCAGGAATTACCAAAACTTAAAAAGACGCAGTTTTAGCGGCTAGGGAAGAAGAGCTAACAAAACACCCTCAGCCTAATGTGTTTCACATGAAAGGCTCAAAAAACTGTAATTACAGGCCACATAACCAGGGAAGAGGTAACAAAAATAATTATCGCCCCCTTTATAATTATAGGCCAAACCCACAGGGTAATCTAAACTACCAAAAGGGAACCAATACTAAAAACCACAGGTACATACAATATAACAGAGGTCGGGGTCATTATCATGGCCAAGGACGAAACAAACCGACGAACCGAGTGTATTGTGCTGACAGTACCAACGACGATTCAACTACAAACAAAAATGCAAGTTCAAACGCAAAGCAGTTTTTTCTTGCCTCACGAAAATAACAAGGTATCATGTTACAATATAAACGCATTAAATTACATAAGTGTTAATTATAATGGAAGAATATTATTGTTTTTAATTGACTCAGGTGCGAGCATTCCTTGTATTTTTGAGAACTCTTTAATTTATAATGAAATAGTAAACACTAGAGAAAAACTAAAAATTCAAGGAATAGCCGGATCCACATTGTCTATCGGTACCACAGAAATTAATTTTTCAATTAGGAATGAAAATCTTTCCAATAAGTTTGTTGTCGTAAAAAATTTCGATTCTCATATACAGGGAGGTATTAGGTAGATTTTCTTTCTAAATATTCAGCAATAATTAATTACGAAATATTTTCAATTTCTTTAAAAAATAAGAATGGGATACAAAATGTAGTGCCACTACAATCTAAATATGATTATTATACTATTATTCCCCCGAGATGCGAAGTAATTAAATATTGTTACACGGATGAAAGAGATGAGTGCGTTGTGATGAATGATTTAATATGTGAAGGAGTAATTGTACCAAGTACCTTAGTAAAACCAGAAAATAACGAAATTCCGGTACGAATAATGAATGTAAACGAACGAGAAATTAGGGTAAAAAATTTTCAGCCAAAGCTAATAAACTAACAGATTACGATGTATGCAAGTTTGAAAAAAGTGAGATATCGGTCCAAAGGGTAGAAAAAGTGCTTAATCTGATACAGACACCTTCAGCAAATATCGAAGAAAGTGACTCAATCCATAGCATTTGTGTTAAGTATGCAGACATTTTTCACTTAGATGAAGATCCTTTAACAGTAACCAATGCCTATCAGCAAAAAATAAGGCTAAAAGAAGATGCACAACCTGTATATATCAAGCCATACAGATTACCACATGCACAAAAAGAGGAGATACATAAACAAATCGGCGAAATGTTACGAAAAGGCATCATTGAGGAAACAAGGTCGGAATGGTCTTCACCCTTGCTAATTGTGCCGAAAAAAGCAGATAGTAATGGTGTTAAGTCACATAGGGTAGTGATTGACTACAGGATGCTCAATAAAAGTTAGGGATGACGAAAAGTTTCCATTGCCAAACATTACTGAAATTTTGACCCTTGTCCGGAGCAATATATTTTTCTCATTTAGACTAAGCGCAAGGATACTACCAGGTAGATTACATCCTAAAAGCCGACCGTGCACAGCATTTATGACAGAGAGAGGGCAATTCCAGATGAAAAGATTGCCTATGGGTCTAAAAATTAGCCCAAGTGCATTCTCCAGGCTCATGACAGTGACAATGGCTGGATTAAACTATGAATCATGCTTTGTCTACTTAGACGATCTAATTGTCTTTGGTAACTCTTTACAAAATCATAACAGGAATTTGCTAAAAGTTTTTCAGAGACTCAGGAAAGCAAACTTAAAGGTTAATCCGAGAAAATGCGAATTCTTAAAGAAGGAAATTCTCTATCTAGGACATATCATATCGGCAGATGGTGTTTCACCAGACCCAGAAAAATTCGAGCTATGGTCGATTATCCAGTTCCAAAAACTACGGAGCAGGTAAAGCGATTTGTCGCATTTGCTAATTATTATAGGAAGTTCATTAGGAATTTTCAGAAATAGCCCAACCGTTAAATAGTCTGAGTCGTAAAGGCAAAACTTTTCAGTGGACAGACGAGTGTAAACATGCATTCGAAACACTAAGGCAGGCGTTGGCAAAGCCTCCCTTGTTACAATATCCAGATTTTTCAGAAGAAAACGAGTTTGTGCTCAGAACAGATGCTAGCGGATACGCATTAGGTGCGGTTTTGTCAAATTCAAATGACAGACCGGTCGCCTTTGCTTCCAGAACATTAAATAAGGAGAAAGGCTTTATGCGACGGTAAGAGAGAATTGCTCGGGATAACATGGGCAGGTAAAGCATTTCAGGCCATATCCCTATGCCAGAAAGTTTAAAATTTTAACCGACCATCGTCCGTTAATTTATTTATTTAATTTGACAAATCCGTCAAGCAGATTAACGAAATTTAGGTTAATATTAGAAGAGTACGATTTTACGGTACATTATGTCAAAGGTTCAGAAAATGTGACAGCAGACGCACTATCGCGTATAGTTATAGAATCTAAAGACTTAAAAGGAATGAATGAAAAATATGTGAGAGTGTGAATGTGTTAACTAGAGCTCAAGTTAGAAATAGAGCGGGTTTTGTGTCAACACCAGAACTAACCACAACCGTGGAGACAAAAGACGTACAGACCGGAGGCGATAGGCTTGATCACCCTGTTGTAGCCGAGGTTTTAAAACGTCCCAATGACACGATTGAATTAAAAGTAGTGTCTAAAACAGAGTTTGCAAAACTTAAAAAATTGCAATTTTACCAGTACTGTGATAATTTTATTTACAATGTGAATTCACAAACTATGTATTTTTACCAGAACAGTCGATCAGCGTATGACTTAGGTACATCGTTGAGACATCTGGACAAATGGTGCATAGAAAATAATATTCCGGAAATATATATATTAAAAATGCAGAAAGTGCAGAATTTTTAAATTTACTAAGTAAATGTAAATCGCATATGTTAGAACTGACTATAAAAATAAATATAGTTCGGGATGCGGAACGTATAACAGATAAAAAATTAAGACATATAATCTTAAATGATTTTCACAGTTACCAACAGGTGGTCATGCGGGTGTACAACGCATGTACAACAATATAAGGAAAACGATATTTTTGGGCAGGTCTCAAAGGAGACGTAAGCCACTTTGTCAAAAAATGTGATAATTGCCAAAGGTATAAGCATTCAAATCCGAAGAAGGTACCAATGGTAATAACAGCACGGCTAAATCGGCATTCGAAAAGGTTGTACTTGACCTTGTAGGCTTACCTGAGGATAACCAAAATAAAAAATACATTTTGACGCTTCAGTGCGACTTAACAAAGTTTGTGGAAGGATATCCAATTGAGGATAAGGAAGCTAAAACAGGGAAAAAAAGGCATTCGTAGAAAATTTTATACTACGATATGGATACCTTGTGAAATCTAACGGACCAAGGTTTAGAAGTTTGTCTAGCACGTTTAAGGAAGCTTGTAAACTATTAGGTCCAACAGTTAAATTCTACAGCATACCATCATGAAACGCTTGAGGTCTGGAAAACTCACATAAACATTTGGGTGCGTATTTGCGTATGCAATTGTCGTATAAAGAAAGTAATTGGAGGTTGGGATCGTTTTTGGGGTTTTTATAAAAACCCACGGTAAAAAATTAACACGTTTATACACCATACGAGCTTGTATTTGGAAAATAAGCAAAATCCCGTTCAACTTACTAATCAAATCGACCCCCATTTTAATTTTAAAGGTTTTACCCATTTGAGTTGAAATTTAGATTGCAGACTGCGGGAATGACGCGAAATAACTTAATTTTCAAAACGCGTATAAACTCCAATAAAAGATGCAATACCCATAATTATAAAATCGGAGAATTCTAATAGAAAAAAAAAAATGTAGAAAATAAATTAGCACCTTTGTTTAAAAGGTCCATTTAAAATTTTAGATATTAAGAATCCCAATGTAGTTTTAAATGTAAATAATAAGCCTAAGGAACAAAAAATATTATTAAACCTTATTTTTAAGTCTTAAATTGTCATAGATATAAGATAAAGAATGGAAAAAAAAAGTTCAGAAAACTTTTTTTTTTCAACTTTTGCGGGGAAGGTGTAATGGATTCATGACAAAAGGCTAAGGTTAGTTCCTAGTACTTGTTAGGTCATCATTATTGACGTAAAAGCCATTGACCGTGAAGGCTAACAGGTACTTTATTATGTTATGTTATTATTTAAATATTAGTTTATATAACAATACGATATATTATTGTAAACTTGTATATTAAATGATGTTTGTTTAATGTTTAAATATATATATAATAACTTGATTTATACACATTAAGATTAGATACGATTAGATATAATTAGATATATTTAGATGCATTTCTGATGCAGTAAGATAAGTTACCCTTTTTTCTATTTTTATATTAAAGTATGTTTTATACAAAGTCTCTTGTTTGACTTTGACGTGTACCAGATACTACGAACCAAGAAAGCAGAAGACCCATGGCGACCCTGCCATGAGAAGTACACCACAGCAACCATCATCAATTTTTTTTTTCTTATGGACGCCATATGGGAATTCCACAAATTTGAATGGCCCTTTTTATCACATTTTCAACGATGATCATAAGTTACCCTTGTTGCCCGGAAAATCCGAAAAATTAACTAGAATATTTTTTTTAACGTAGTTGGGTTTAATTTGTCAAATCGGTGACGTAAATGAACGTGTTTACTGGGCAAAGGGGTTTCGTTAAAAATGGAATTCACCAATGAAGAAAAAGATATGGTAAAACTTATTCAAGAATAATAGGAAATGTGAAAACATCGGAAGTGTATCTTAACCGTATCCCGAGAGAGACAACCTCATCGAACTGTATTCAAATTATTGGAAATAAACTTCGTTATATGGTTCGTTTGAAAGCCTCTAGACAACAAAATGAAAACCGAATGGTTTAAATAACAGAAAATTACTAAAAACTAGAAAATAAAAATTATAACAAAGTTCAAAATGCTGCCCGTCATTTTCAAACAAAGCCACCTTCCCCTATGGTTTTAACTGCGCGATTTTTTTTTCCTTTTAATCTTCCAAACTCCCCAACGATCTTGAGGGAAGTTCCTCGATATTTTGGATTCGCCTTGCCCATAAATTGGTTTTTCAATATCCCAAAAGTATCGAGGACATTGAGATCTGGAGACCTAGCTGGCCATCTTTCCGGCCCATTATTCCCAATCCACCTGTCACCAAACCTTTCGGAAAGATAATCAGATACTTGTCTTGTGTTGTGAGGTGGAGCACCATTGTGTTGGAACCAAATACTGTTGTAATTGCTAATGGTAAATCGTCCAAATAGTCTTCAAAAGTTGACATCAAAAACTGATAATACATTTCAGCGTTCAAATTTCCGTTGAAAAATGAGGTTCCAAAATTGTATTTTTATAAATGCCTGCCAGACATTAAGACTGAATCGCACTTGGGGTCGTAATTCTCGAAACTGCCGGGGATTGTTTATGCTCCAAATGTGTTCATTGTTTCGATTAAATATTCCCAATTGGTGAAATGCTCTCATCTGTCCAAATAACATTTTCTAGAAAAGCTGGAAAATCGGTCGCCTTTGTACCCAATCACAAAATTGTAATCGCTTTTCAGAATCACCAGGGTGCAGTTTTTGCGATATGTGGATTTTTGTAGCATTTGAAACCACTTTTCCTGATCCTCTCCAAACAGGGCGTGTGCGAAGAAACATCCAAATCAGTGTGTATCTGGCGTGTGGATTTACCTGGATTCGTATTTATCTACAAAATATGTATTAGTTTTTCATAAACGGTTTAATATTTTTTTACAGTTGATCGCAAAGTAACTAATTCCTAAATTCGAACTAAGTCATAAAGTCGACGCATGCCCGGTATGTATTTGAAAATTGCCGCGTTCGTCAACATTTTTCCGAATAGATAATCGATTGGTACTTTGCGTCCTAAAACGAATGTTAACATTAATTATACCTCATTTACGATGTTTTCTTTACTTTCCTCATCCATTCTGTCCCCATATTTTTGTCTGGGCTTTTCAAACGAACCATACTCAGCGAGGTTTCTATCCAATAATTTGAATAAAGTTCGATGAGGTTGTCGTCTCTCGGGATACGAGTTAAGATACACTTCCGATGTTTTCACACTGTTCTATCATTCTTGTAATAAAGTTTTACCATATCTCGTTTTTTCATTGGTGAATTCCATTTTTTACGACACCACAACTGACAGTAAACACAGAATGTCATTTACACGTCACCGATTTGAGAAATCAAAGCCAACTACGTTATAAAAAAATTCTAGT